>PVKE010011317.1:0-40561 GCA_004027555.1 Craseonycteris thonglongyai | reverse complement strand
TTCATTAATTTAAAAGGTAAATGCATTTGCCTGTTGTGTGGCAGTAGTATTGCAGTGCCGAAAAAACATAATGTTGAACGTCACTTTCAGACAAGTCATACCACTTTTGATACGAATTATCCACTTAAATCTGAAGAAAGAAAAAAATAAATCAACTAAAATTAAGTTGAACTACTCAACAGACTGTTTTCACTAGACACGTGGAAAAATCTAAAAAGGCAACCATTGCTTCTTTCAAAATTTCTCCCATGCTCGCAAAGAAGAAAAAACCTTTCCAGGATGGTGAATTGTTCAAAGAAGCATTTCTGACTGCTGCCAATTGTTTGTTTGAGGAATAGTCTAACAAGCGTGAGATTATGTCGGTGATACAAGATCTACAGTTCTCAAATAACACAGTCACAAGAAGAATACACTCAATTTCAAAAGACTTGCAAACTCAGTTAAAGACTGACTTGGAAGTATGTGACTGCTTCTCTCTGCAATTTGACAAGTCAACAGATATATCAGACACCGCACAGTTGGCAGTTATGGTGAGAATGGTGTTTAGTAACTTCACAGTAAAAGAGGAGCTGTTGCAAATATTACCAATGAAAGGACAGACGAGAGGTGAGGATATTTATAAAACTTTCAGAACATATGCCAGGTCGATAAACATGCCTTTGAATAAGTTGTCTGCGATAACTACCGATGGGGACCAGAAATGGTTGGTAAAAACAAAGGATTGATTGCCCTTTGCAGGAAAGATGAATCATTTTCAAACTTTATGTCCTACCACTGTATTATCCATCAGGAAGCTTTGTGTTGTAAAATACTGCCCTTTGAACATGTTATGAAAATAGTCACAAAGATAATCAACTCTATTCAAGCAGCTCCATTGCAACATTGACTTTTCAAGGCCCTGTTAGAAGATACTGAAGATAAAGAACACGATCTCATCCTGCATACTAAAGTACGTTGGCTCAGTAAAGGTAAAGTTCTTACAAGATTTGTGAACTTAATTGAAGCAATAAAAACCTTTATACATGATAAAAATGAAAATTATGATGAACTAACAGACTCATGCTGGCTGGTGGATTTGGGTTTTCTTGCTGACACCATGGAAAAATTAGATTCTTTCAATTTGGAGTTGCAGGGAAAAGACAAAAATAGAGCTGAAATGATAAGCTCTGTAAATGCATTTAAAGCAAAATTGACTTTGTAGATATCACATCTGCATATCAAGTCTCTCATGCACTTCCCATATATAAGGAAAATGCTAGGTAACAATGAATTAAACGTGTCATTATTTATTGAAACCCTGCAAGTGCTTCAAAAACAGTTTGAAGAGAGAATTCTGCAGTTTACAAATATCGTGCCAATTTTCTCCTGTATCAATCCTTTTACTTGCCAAATAAATGCAATAGAACTAGCCGCATGTATTGCAGACCTTGTTCAGGGGAAAGCAGAAGAACTAGAGTTAGAAATTTTGAACCGTAAGAACGATATTTTGCTAAAGTCCTTAATATCAGAGGACTTATGGAACATAGTCGACAAAGAAATGTTCCCATTTTTAAAAAAAGCGGCATATAAAATCAAATCGTTTTTCAGGTCAACGTATTTATGCGAATCTTTGTTTTCAAACATGAATTGAATAAAATCACGATATAGATCTCGACTTACAGATGAGCATCTTAATAATTGTTTGCTAACAGAGTTGTCGTCATACTCTCCTAATTACGAGGCACTGGCCAATGAAATGCAATGCCAAAGATCACACTGACAGATTGTTTTATTTTTATGTTTTCTTTTATGTTTTTTTAAATGATTTTATTATACGTGTGTCTTTTATTTACTTTATATTATGTTTTGTATATATGTTTCTTAGTGTGTATATAATTTGTACAATAAATTTATTATTTTAAAATTATTTTTGTTTATTATTTTTTATTCTTGTTCAATAATAAATATCCTTAGAAATAGCTGGTGCCCGCCGCCCTACCAATATTTTAAAAAGCGCCCTAGGGTATAACAAGGTTGGGAACCCCTGATCTAAACAGACCAATCAACAGTAAGGAAATTGAGACAACCATCTAAAAACTCTCCCAATATAAGAATCTAGGACCAGATGGTCTCACTAACAAGTTTCACCAGGCTTTCAAAGAAGAATTAACACTTATCCTCCTCATACTTTTATAAAAAATTGAAGTCAAGTCAATACTTCCCAACTCCTTTTGAATCTAACATTGCCCTAATACCAAAGCTTGGAAAGGACATAAAAAAATAAATTAAAAAAAAATTGTACACCAATATCTCTGATGCACATTGATGCAAAAAACTCTGAACAAAATACTAGTGAATTGAATATGACAATGCATTATATTGATTATACATCATGATCCAGTGGGATTCATCCCAGGGACACAAGGATGGTTCAACGTATGCTAATCAATCAATGTGATACACCACATAAACAAAACATAGATAAAAACCATATGATTATATCAATTGATGCAGAAAAAGCATTCTACAAAATGGAACATCATTTATGATAAAAACATTTAATAAATTTGGTATAGAGGAAAGTGACATTATAATTAAGGCGATATATGACAAACCCTCAGCAAATGTCATATTGAATGTGAAAAAACTAAAATATTTTCTTCTAAAATCAGAAACAAGACAAGGAGGATGTCCTCTGTCACCACTGCTATTCAACATAGTGTTGAGTGTTCCACCCAGAGCCATCAGGCAGAAGAGAGAAATGAAAGCCATCCAAATTGGGTGTGAGAAGGATAAAGTGTCACTTTGCTGATGACATAATTCTTTATATAGAAAACTTTAACAACTCTACCAGAAAACTAATATAAATAATAAATGAATACAGTAAATTTTCAGGATACAAAATCAATGTACCAAAATCCACAGCATTTTTATATACAAACAACAAATCTTCAGAAAAAAAAGGAGAAAAAGGATACCCATTGTGATCAAAACTAAAAGAATAAAATACTTCAGAATAAACTTAAAGAAGGTGAAGGGCTTATACATAGAAACCTATAAGACATTATTAAAAGAAACTGAAGAAGATACAAAGAAATGGAAAGATATTCCATGTTCATGGATTGGAAGAATCAACAAAGTTCAACTGGCCATATTCCCCAAGGCAATATACAAATGTAATGCTATTCACAATCAAAATCCCACAGACATTCTTTGAAGAAATAGATTTTTTAAAATTATCAGATTCATATAAAACCACAAAAGACCTAGAGTTGCCAAAGCAATCCTTCAAAACAAGAATAAGGCTGAAGGCAGCATCATGTTCCCCAACTTCAGTTTATACTACAAAGCCTCAATAATCAAAACAGCTTGGTATTGGCAGAAAAATAGACATACAGACCATTGGGTTAGAATCAAAACCCCAGAAATAAAACCACAAATATAAGAACATAATCTTTGGCAAAAGAACAAAATATATACAATGTAGAAATGAAAACCTCTTCAGTAAACGGTGTTGGGAAAATTAGAAAACCACATGCAAAAGAATGAATTTGGACTGTGAACTGTCACCATATACAAAAATTAACTCAAAGTAGATTGAAGACCTCCACCCAAGACCTGAAACAATAAACTGTATAGAAGAAAGTATCGGTAGGAAACTTATAGACCTTGGGTTCAGGGAGCATTTTATGAACTTGATCCCAAAAGCAAGGGAAGTAAAAGTAAAAATAAATGAATGGGACTATATCAAACTAAAAAGCTTATGCACAGCAAAGAAAACCATAACAAAATAAAAATAAAACCAAGTGGGAGAAAATATTTGCAAACAATGTCACTGATAAGGGACTAATACCTAGAATATATAAATAACTCATACAACTCAACAACAAAAAATAAAAATGATCCAATTAAAAAATGGGTTGAAAACCTAAACACACATTTCTCTTATGAAGACATACAAACAGACAACAGATATATGAAAAAAATGCTCAATATCACTAGCAATTAAGGTGATGTAAATTAAAACCATAATCAGATACCACCTCACACCTGTTAGGATGTCTATAATCAACAAGACAAGGAATAACAAATGTTGGAGAGACTGGAGAAAAAGAAATCCTCAACTTGTTTGGGAATGTAAACTGGAACAACTGCTATGGAAGGCAGTATGAAGATACCTGAAAAACTGAAGAATGGAATTGCCATATAATCTAGCATTCCCTCTTTGGGGCATCAATCCAAAAAACTTAAAAACTTTAATTTTCAAAGATATATGTACCCAATGTTCATCGCACCACTGTTCACAGTGGTCAAGTCTTGGAAACAACCAAAGTGTCGTTTGATAAACGTCTGGATAAAGAAGCTGTGGTACATTTACAAAATGAAATACTGCTCAGCGATAAAAAAAAATTAAAATACAGCCATTTGTGACAACATGGATGGACCTTGAAACCATCTTATCAAGCAAAATAAGTCAGATTGAAAGAATTAAAAACCATATGAACTCACTTATAGGTGGAATATGAAATTGGAAGTACAGAAACAAAAACTCATGGATACAGTCAATAGGTTGGTGGTTGCCTGATGGTAAGTGGGGAGGGGCAGTGGGAGAGTAGGGGGGTAGGGAGGGGGCATCAAATATATAGTGATAGAGAGCTTCTTCTCAGTGGTGAACACATAATGCAATGTATAGACCACGTAATGTAGAATTGTTCACCTAGAAACTATATGTGTTATCAGCCAATGTCACCCCAATACATTTAACAATTAATCAAAAAATAAAATATGAAAAAAAGCCTATAATATATGTTTTATATTTATTGCTTTATCCATTGCAAATATAAACATACATGTAAATAATTTTAATTGTGTATGATCTTTTTAGCGAAGTTTATAGATTTTTATGGCTTCAGTCCTTGAGAATTTTGAAGACTACTAACTCCACACAATTTAGGAAATAATAATTTACAAAATGGAAGAAATCAGGTTGTATTTTATTGGGGGGGCTGTGACGATGACAAGTATTTTGTCAAAAGTCAATTCAGATATCTGTATGTAATTAAGACAGTTGTGATCATATAGTGTTCACTTATCCAAGTTCTGCCTCACTGTGTTTTTTTCTGTTTGAATTAATCTGGATAATGAACGCTAAAACCAAATTATGGTGTGTTGTTTAATCATGAAAAAAGTGTTAATTATTTAATAGCCATGGGTACAGGTGGGTATAGGTATTTTAGTATATATAAACTTTTAGTTGGAATATTTGATAGTACCATAAAACACATAGACAATAAAATCAAGAATACAATTTTACATTAAAAGTTGATTAATCTTGTTAGTATAATTTAATTGTCTGTAAAAATGGTTGCTAAGTACTGAAAAAAAATCATATGTTACATTTTTTTTCTATTTCAACAAAACAATGATATATAAGTATTTTCCAAGTAATAAACAAGTAAATATTTTTTTATTATTATTATTTTTGACAGAGAAAGAGAGAAAGAGAGAGAGAGAGAGAGAGCAGAGGACCCAGAGCAGTCTTCATAGCTGCACATCACTAGTTTTCTACATAGTTTCATTCCACAGGTGGGTGAGGGGCTGGCTGCACAGGGCAGAAACTGGGTTGGGGGCCTCCCACATAGGAGGTTTGCCATGGTGAGAACCAAACTGAGGCACACCCCAGTTCAGCATATGGGTTCACACAGAGCTGTGATTCAATTCTTGGACCCTGGGGCTGCAAGATGGGCACTCAACCTGCTGAGCCATCCTGGCACCCCCCAAATAAATCTTAGTTTTTACAAAATATTAGAAGAAAA
Source organism: Craseonycteris thonglongyai (assembly GCA_004027555.1). Taxonomy (NCBI): domain Eukaryota; kingdom Metazoa; phylum Chordata; class Mammalia; order Chiroptera; family Craseonycteridae; genus Craseonycteris; species Craseonycteris thonglongyai. The sequence continues at coordinate 34,766 of PVKE010011317.1, read as the reverse complement.
GAGATATTTAGTGCCACTTATAACTGAAGGGAAATATAATAAATGGTTGGTCCTAGCATCAGTTCAGCTTACTATCAGACTTGGGTACAGTTACATGTAGCCATCACATTTGTAAGCAGTTTAAAGTGAAATATACATAAATGTATTCAATTTCTAAGAAAGAAGGTGGAATCTAATCATATAATGCTGGCAAGCATTTACATTGTCTGGGCAAGAAATTTAGTTATGATCTAGAAATACCAACTATAGCTATGTTTTTAAATGTTCATTCTAAAGACATTAAGGGGAAGATTTAATTAGAATATAGCTACTAAGCCATTATCTTTCTTTTACTTTCAATAAAGGTGCAGAAGACTCTGACATTAAATTGTAGCATTCAGTTCTTCTCATGGCAAAAAGAAATGGGCCCAATTTAGAAAACCCAGTGAATGGATCTATTACATTATACCCTTTCTTGGAAAAAAAAAGACAGCAATGAAACACAATGGAATAACAAAATACCAAGAACAACCAAAAAAGAATAGGGAGCAGTAAAGTGATCATACTGTGTCAGCTGGTATCAGCAGGGAAGCTGCACATGTGGACAGAGGTTATTATGAAGTTCACAAAATTGACAATGAAGCCAATAAAAGGTTTTACTTGATTGTCAAATCATCCTAATTTTCTCTCTCTCTTTTTTTTACTTTTATTTTTGTCTATTTTCCATCTTGTACTTCAGCAGATTAGCTTCTTATGGAAAATGAGGTTGCCAATAGAATTGGTTTTTGCTCTGTTTTAAGATGAAGAAAGAATATTTTTTCCTTTTGTCATTAATTTCAAAGGACAACTGCTAATAATAACTAATTGAGAGGCATTATTTTGGCATACCCCTAGTAAACTTCCTTCAGCTGAATGGATTGAAAACTTATACTACAATAATCTTTTTTTTTTTAACCTTATGGTTACCCCTAGCGGTTTGATAAATTTGGATAAGTTTAATTTTTGGTGAAACAAAAACAAACAAACAAAAAAAACCCAAAACAACAAAAAAAACCCTCTTGCTGTGCTGAGGTTACCTTTTCTTTTGTTCTGTAATAGTCAAAAAAGTTTACCATCTCACAACTTGGCTCCTTTAAGTTGATTCTTGTTCATGTGTCCCACAGGGACCTAATTATAATTTATTTGCCATTCTCTCCTCCTTCTCTTTTCCTCTTCATGGATTAAAACCCAGGGATCACAGCTAAGCCACCTTTCTTGGCTATGCCTGGGAGATAGCCAGCCCGAAAGCCCTTCACAACTGACCATGAAGCTAAGACAAAAATAATGAGAGCAATAAATACCTATGAATGCATATACTTCCAAGGAGCTAGAGAATTCTAAAAGAATAAAAGTGTTGATTATTGGGAAGTTGCAGTAAAATTTTTCCTAGAGAAACTGAAAAACAACATGTCAGAAAAAATGTAAGAGTAGGCAGTTTGTGTCTGGGATTTCATAAACTTTACTTAAGGCAGCATCATGGTCAGAGGAGCCCTGGGCTGCTCAGCTCTGCTCTACTATGCGTACTAACCAGAATATACTCCTATGTGACGAGATGTATTCCTTATTGTACATATTAATTTTGATGTTTGCCGAGAGCCACAATTTCTCATTCTCTGTCAGCCAGTGTGATTAATTTTGTATTGTAATATTTAAATTACAGTTCTGATCATTTTTGAACAATAATTAGAATGAGAAAAGAAGAAGAAAGAGACAGAGTTACAATGAAGGTTGTTTTGAAAGTTCTAGTTATAGCAGGAAGAAAGTACATTCTCCCAGAAGTGAGAATTATTTGTGGCACAGCTGGGCCATGGGGAGAATGCAATTAACTCTTTGGAACTATGCACTCATTTTAAATAAGGAGGGGTTTTCTGGTTGAGATAAAAGGAAAAAAATACTATTTGTTCTACTAGATGATTTGTTAAACTTTGAGTTACATGTGCACTTACCTAGTAAATTCTTACCCTCTATATTTTCATTTTGTTTCGGAACCTATATTTTGCCCAAAACATTAAAAAAAATACATCTTAACTTATTCATATCCTTCATTTATTCAAAATCTTAAATCCAGGTGATTGAAAAATCTCATTGTTAATACACAGGTATTTTATTGTTTCAGTCTTTTACCAATATCTCTTCAAAACTACAATAAGGTATTAGATGAAGTAGAGTTTTGTGGATACTTGATAAAATTCTCTTTCAACAATGGAGATATTCATGTAAATTTAACACATACACTTATATTATTATTGAACCAATTAGTAGGTGGATTTGTGCCAAGTATGAAATAAATATTTAATTAAAATAAATTAGCTCTTAATATGTTTCTCTGGGAATATCAAAGATGTATGTGGAAGGAGGCAGTAACATGTTTTTATTTTAAAATCCATTTTTAGTAATTTTTTATACACACTAGTAAAGCTAAGTAGACATAATTAGTCAAGTGAGATATTCAAAGAACAATATTCAAGAGCCAAAGCACACTCCAGGGTGTCACACTGGTTTCCAATTTCTTTGCTTTCTGATTTTCTTTCCTTCTTTTCTCTCTCTTCTTCCTCCCTCCCTCTTCCCTCCCTTCCTTCTGGAAACATTTGAGCAAATTTTGTGTTATGTCAGGTATAAAGTTTAGGCACTGGAGAGATAAATATGACATAGTAGCAGGAGAAGCAAGTAATTATGATTTTACTCAATATAAAACATGCTATTTAACTTGGGTTTCTTCTATTGTGCTAGAAATTATTGGTAGTAAATACAATTAAATAGTTTATTCTAGTTGGTCAGTGCTCCAAGGGAGGTGGATAAAGGCCAAATTACTATGAGACACTTAATATCTAACCGGAAATGTTGTCTCCAATTTTATAGTTATGTGAACAAACTAGATTTTTTGAATACTAATAAATCATTCTAAAATATTGATAATAGCATAACATAATGGGTAAAAGTATTAGTTTTGCCTTCACACAGATTTGAGTACTACTAAAGAGGCCAAAACTTAATAGTCATATGATGGCATAAATGACTTAACTGGTCTATCTCAATTTTCATATTGAGTCAGGAGAGTTAGTAAACAAGCAGTTAGCAAAGGCCTCAGTAGTCATAGCAATCGTACCTAGGAATGTAACATAGGCATTAAGGGTCAGGACAACCGTGAATGGACTGAAATTAGATAGCTGGTGCTAGAGTCTCTATCTTATACAACCTTTAGGTGAAACAGATTTATATCCTATGAGAATGTCTCCTTGTTTGTTTCAGAATTCTTTGAATTTAGGTAACAGAGCATATAATCTAAGGTAAAGACTAATATGTAGGCACTGGTACCTGAACCTAGACATGTAGGCATAACCTATGTAAGGAGTAATATTAGCCTTGGTTGTGGGCATTTTTTTTTTTTTATCTTTTAGTGCATATTTATTTCTATTTTACTCTTGACAGATAGAGAGAGAGACAGAGACAGAGACAGCTAGAGAACCGAACTGTGGGAACTCCCCTGTTCAGCATGTGGGTCCTGCCTGGGCCGGAGCCGGGATTCGATCCTCGGTCCTCGTGGCCTCAAAGCGAGCGCTCAACCCGCTGAGCCGTCCCGGCTTTTCCCGGTTGTGGGCATTTTATATTCCTTTTTCTCTTCTCATTAAAGAGTTTTGTTCTTCAATAAATTTCTGCTGCTTAACCCTTTCCTTGGAGTCCGTGTCCTTATTCTTCAAGTGCGTGAGACCACAACAGACGCACACACTGTGATTCTTATGTCAATCTCAACAAAATGGGACATAACTGATTTGATCTGAAGATTAAATGACAAAATATATGTAGATCACTCACTATAAGGACTGGTTCATATAATTAACAAATATATTATTATTTCTGTTACAATCAGTATTCCAAAATGGTTGGAATCAGTCGTTTAGCGTGTTCAAAATAATTTTCTGACAATTCTCCTAGGTGCACAAATGGCTAGTTAATCAATGGTGTTTATTCCAACAGAAATCCAGTCCAATATAATTTAAGAGAATTAGACCCATCCCTTCTCTTAGTGCTTATGAGTAAAAGATATTCTAGCTTCTTTTTTTTTTAATGTAGAAATTTAGGACACAATAATATTCTTTCCTGGTTAAAGAACCTCATGAGAGAAAAAAGATGGCAGCATGAGAGGAGAACGCCGATAACTACCTGGGAAGGAACTTGTGAACAGAGGAGAATCCACGGGGGAAATCCTGGGAAGCAACTTCAACTAAGAGAACCACACAACGAAGAACAACACCCAAAGGTTAGAGAAAAAAGGGAGAGCAGGAGAGGGAAGGGGAAGCAGTGGTTCAGGGACAGAGACTCAGAGTACGGCACAGGGCTGGCAAAAACAAAGGGGGGTAGGGGGACTACGGTCAAAGTGGAGCTGGATCAAGGGCGGGCTAGAAGCAGAGACCTAGAAAGCATGGAAGCCCCACAAGACGGGACAATTTAACATCCAAACTCAAGGGACAGCATGCAGTGCCCTAATAAGATCACAGAGCCTAAAATGGAACAGGGACTGTGGAGAAGGGGTGCTGCACTTCCCGAGGGAGCGTCTTCTGAAGACAGGACTTTTGGAGTGAGGGCTGGGGCTTGAATAGACATAGCTGCATTAGATGTGCTTAGAGTGAATCTGATAGTCTCAACAGAGCTGGGAGCATAGAGTGGCTGCCGCCCAAGCTATGGCATCTGTGCACAGAGCTTTCGGCGCCCCACCGACCGGACCACTGCAGCACCTCTGCCAGCGCGCAACTGGGCTTTTGGCGCCCAGCTCACCATGCACCACAGCGCAGCTGCCTGTGCCCGAGACCGGCATTCGGTGCCCTGCCCACTGAGCAACTGTGGCACTGCTGTCTGTTCCCAAACCTGCAACTGGGCTTTCAGCGCCCTGCCCACCAGGACACTGGGGCGCTGCTGTCCGTGCAGGCAACTGGGCTGCCACCTAGGATGCCGTGGTGTCATTGTCCGTGCGTGGAACTGCGTAGCTGATGGGGGGCCTCTGCCAAGCCCCAGTCCATCCAAGCTCTGCCCTGTGGGCGTGGCTCACAGACATGATTGAAGAAGGGGCAGCCAGGTGGAGAAGAGAAAGACCTGAGCTCCTGCGCCCCACCCGCACTAAACCACCAGCCCCCCTGCTGAAAGAGGAATCTGCTATTGTGTCTCAGGCCCACCCTAGCTCCTACTCACATGCCCCTAGCCCTGGCCAAACCTTTACTACCCTACTATCTAACAGCTAACATAGCAACCTGAAGTGCCCCAGGACACAGAAGCTGTCTGCTTCCCCCAACCCTCTCCCAAAATCTCCTTCTCCCACAATTGAGCCCAAAAGAAAAAATTTAAAAAAGCCCATCTGATGGGCAAACCCCCAGAGGAAAAACATACTCATGCGTAAAGCAAAAATAACCACATCAAACACAATGCACAACTCAGAACCCAAAGCCCCTCCAGAAGATCAGGGGCATTCTTTAGTAAAGGACCTTGTACACTTGGAATCAAATCTCAGTGAAACAGAATTCAGGGCTGCAATACTCAAGACACTCAGAGAGCTCACTCAATGCTGGCAAAGTACCCAGACACAGTTAAATGACCTCAACAAGAAATATTCTGAGCAAAATGAGTATTTTACCAACAAAATTGAGAAGCTAGAGCAGAACCAAATGGAACTCCATGAAATAAAAGGCATCATGGGAGAGCTGAAAAAAGAACTGACCAGCAAAGGAAACAGGGCTGAAGAACTAGAAGAAAGCATGGGTAAAATCGAAGACACAAACATGGAACGGTCACAGAGGAAAAAAGAAATGGAAATGAGAATCAAGAGAAATGAAAGAGCCCTACAAGAACTCTCTGAGTCCATCAGGAAGAACAATATTAGAATAATAGGGGTACCAGAAAGTAGTGAGATGAAATCTCAGAGTCTACTAAATCAAATAGTGGATGAAAATTTCCCTAACCTGTGGAAGAAATTACAGCCCCAAATCCAAGAGAAAATCAGAAGCTCTAACAACCTAGACCCTAGCAGATCTTCTCCAAGGCACATTGTTCTGAAGGTGACAAAAACCAATGACAGAGAAAGAATCCTCAAGGCTGCCAGGGAAAAACAAAATATAACTTTCAAAGGAAAAACTATCAGGCTGTCACCAGACTTATCAGCAGAAACTCTGCAAGACAGGAGGGAGTGGAGAATAATTCTTCAAAATATTAAAAGTGATAAATTTCCAGCCAAGAATTAACTATCCAGCAAAATTAACCTTTAGGTATGAAGGAGGAATTAAGGCCTTTACAGATATACAGAAGCTGAGGGAATTCTCCAGCTCAAAACCAGCACTCCAAGAAATACTAAAGGAGGCTATCCGACCTGAATCCAGAAATCAAAATAAATGGAGAAACGTTGGGACAACAAAAAAATAAAAAGGAAAGAAGAAATGGATACAGGACATCCTCATATATCAATCATCAGCCTGAATGTAAATGGACTGAATTCACCAATAAAGAGGCACAGGGTAGCAGACTGGATTAAAAAACAAAATCTAACCCTATGCTGCCTACAAGAGACACACCTCAGCCACAGGGACAAACATAGACTAAGGGTCAAAGGATGGAAAACAATATTCCAGGCAAATTGCAGTCAGAGAAAGCTGGAGTGGCCATACTGATTTCTGATGAAAAAGACATCAGGATAAAAATAATAATAAGACATAAAGATGGACATTACATCTTGATAAAAAAACAATACAACAAGAAAACATGACACTCATCAGTATATATGCTCCGAATCAGGAAGCACCAAAATTTATAAAGAAACTACTAACAGATCTAAAAGGAAAATTTGACAAAAATACAATTATACTAGGAGATCTCAACACCCCCCTGACAACATTGGACAGATCAGATCATCCAAGCAGAAACTAAATAAGGAGATTGCAACTTTAAATGATACAGTGCAGTAAAAGGATATAACTGATATTTACAGGTCATTCCACCCTACAACAAAGGGCTACATATTTTACTCTAGTGCACATGGAACATTTTCAAGGATAGACCATATCCTGGGACTGAAATCCAACCTCACCAAATTTAAGGGCATCCAAATCATACCAAGTGTATTCTCAGACCACAAAGCGTTGAAACTTCAGATCAATTGCAAAAGATCAAGTGCAGAGAGAACGACATACACGTGGAGATTGAACAACATGCTATTAAAAAGTGACTGGGTCAAAGAGGAAATAAAACAGGAGATTAAAAAGATTGTAGAAACAAATGACAATGAAAACACGACGTATCAAAATTTCTGGGACACAGCGAAAGCAGTAGTAAGAGGAAAATTTATATCATTACAGGCCTATCTCAAGAAACATGAAAAACTACAAGTAAACACCCTCACATCTCATCTTATAGAGCTAGAAAAAGAAGAACAGAGGTCCCCCAAAGCCAGCAGAAGAAAAGAATTAATAAAAATCAAAGCAGAATATAATGAAATTCAGAATAGAAAAACAATAGATATAATTAATGCCACAAACAGCTGGTACTTTGAAAAACTCAATAAAATCGAGAAACCACTGGCTAGGCTCACCAAAAGGCAAAGAGAAAAATCTCATATTTCCAGAATACGGGACAATAGGGGAGAGATTACAACTGATGCTGCAGAAATACAAACAATCATAAGAGATTATTATGAAAGACTCTATGCCAACAAATTTGACAATCTAGAAGAAATGGACAAATTTCTAGAAACATATAGTTTACCTAAACTGAACCAAGAAGATTTGGATAACCTCAATAGACCAATCAACAGTACAGAACTTGAAACAATTATCCAAAAATTGCCCAAAGGCGAAAGGCCTGGACCAGATGGCTTTACCAATGAATTCTACTAGTCATTCAAAGAAGAACTAACGCCCATCCTCCTCAAACTACTCCGGAAAATTCAAGAGGAGGCAGTACTACCCAACTCTTTCCATGAAGCTAATATCACCCTAATACCAAAACCTGGGAAAGACAATTGCAAAAAGGAAAATTATAGGCCAATCTCACTGATGAACACTGATGCAAAAATCTTAAATAAAATTTTAGCTAACAGAATACAACAATGCATTAAAAAATTATTCACCATGACCAAGTGGGATTCATCCCAGGAGCACAAGAATGGTTCAACATGCACAAAACAATCAATGTAATCCAGTGCATAAACCAAACAAAGGATAAAAACCACATGATTATCACAATCAATGCAGAAAAAGCTTTCGACAAGATACAACACCCATTTATGATAAAAACACTGAATAAAATGGGAATTGAAGGAAAGTACCTCAACATAATAAAGGCCATATATGAGAAACCCTCAGCAAATATTATACAGAATGGGGAAAAGCTGAAGCCTATTTTCCTAAAATAGAAAGAAGACAGGGATGCCCCCCGTCACCGCTGTTATTCAACATAGTTCTGAAAGTTCTAGCCAGAGAAATCAGGCAAGAGCAAGAAAAAAACGGTATTAGTATTGGGAGAGAAGACTTTAAACTGTCACACTTTGCAGATGACATGATCCTTTATATAGAAAACAGTAAAGACTATCCTATGGACAAACTCAATAACTTGGTGATTACCTGAGGGAAGGGGAGGAGCGGGGAGGGAAAATGGGGGTGAGGCAGTAGTGGGCACCAGACTTATGGACACACTCAATTGTTTGGTGGTTATCTGAGTGAAGAAGAGGGGGAGAGAGTGTGGGGGGGCAAGGTGGGAGTGGGCACCAGATTTGTGGTGGTAGAGAGAGAGCTGATTCTGGGAGCTGGGCACATAATGCAATGCATGGGTGAAGTGATGTGCATTTTTACATCTGGAAACTATCTAATTGTTGCCAATCAATGTCACCCCAATAAAGTTAAAAAAAAAGACTCTATCAGAAATCTATTACAAATAATACACAAATAAAATAAAGTTGCAGAATACAAAATTAATGTTTTCAAAATCAATTGCATTTTAAAAAATTTATTTTTATTTTTTTGACAGAGAAAGAGAGATACAGAGACAGAGAGAATGGGGAGGACCCAAAACAGCCACTACAGTTGTACATCATCAGTTTTTCCACATAGTTTTACTCCACAGGTGGGCACAGGGCTGCACAGGGCAGGAACTCCAGCACATTTAGAGACTTGGCTCCAAGGTTAAGAAAGAAACATTACACTATACTTTTATTTAATGAAGTTCAGCTATAGCTCAAACTCTAATTCCTGTTTAATTATAATTGTCTTACATGAGTCTCCAGTGATTCTAATATTAGCCCTGGAGACCTCAGTTATATAATGTTTAGCAAGAATCAGGAGCAAAATTTATACATTAAAATTTTTTCCTTTCTCTGAACTTGAACCAAATGGATAGCATCAAATCAAAGTTTCTAGTTACCATAATCCTGCCCAATATGGATATAGGTATGCTAGGAAACATTTAAAAACTTGAAATAAACTGAAGATTATATTGCTTCTGAAATAGTTGGTTATTATAGAATTAGAAAACAAATAGCAGAATTTTTAAGTGAGGAATATTTTAAACCTTAGCTTTTTTATAAAAGATGCTCTAGTGCCTGTTTTAAATTTTAAACTGCCATTTTGAGCCAACATTTATTTGGAAAATGTTTTTAAGGTGGGTTATTAAATACACAAGGAGACTTCAGACAAACTTATTTATTCAAAGTACCATTCATAACCCTTTAAGAATATTGGCTAACAATTATTTAATTGCATTGATGGCAGGATGAAATATATATGACATACATGCTTCTATGTCAACTCTTCATTCATGGCAGGCATTGTCAATCTATCACAGCACTATCTCCATTTGTGTCAGATATTGGTAGCTGGGTCACTAAGTAGATTTCCTTTTTTTTCTGGGCACACAGCTAGAATTTACTTTCCCACCTGCTTATAGTTAGTAAAGATCATGTGAAAGTTCTAATCACCAGAATGTAGGAAAAAAATATATATATATGGCATGGTTACACATGACCCCAAAATAGTACCACATGTAGTTCTTTGCTGGTTGGAATAAAAATTTCCCATATTGATAAATTTATCATGCAATATGTTACTGTAAGATAAAGCTGCTAGAACAAAAGGGAAGTTAGGAAGCAGCTGACATTAAATTGATAAGTGAGACTGAAAAACTACGGATCTCAATTGTACAGTAAAAATATCTAGTATAATTGTTGTCTCCAATAACTTGAATCACAACATACCAGTTGAGTAAGAACTTCTATAATAATTGTTGGAAAGAGCCAGAGTGTTGGCCACTATTACTTAATTTTAACAAGCTATTTAAGAATAAGGTAAGAATTAAAATGGAGGGTTTTTTTAATTTGCATTTTCCTAATAGGTAGTGAAGTTGAGCATTTTTTTATTTATTTGTTGACCATTGATATAAAACCAAAAATAACAAAAAAACAACCAAACAAACAAAACACTCATGCACACAGTCAATAGTTTAGTAGTAACCTGAGAGTAATAAGAGTGGGGTGTGGGAGAGGAGAAATGTGGCATCAAATATATGGTGATAGAAAGAGAATTGACTCTGAGCAGTGAGCATGCAATAGAATATATAGACAATGTAATATAGAATTGTACACCTGGAACCCATATAATTTTTATCAACCAATGGGACCCTAATAAATTTAACAATTAATAAAAAAGACAAAAAAAAACCAAACCCGAAAAACAATAAGATGGAGGGCTAAAGATCAAGAAAAGCCTTAGAGGTTTGGAAAACCTAGTTTCTTCTGGATCCCATACAATAAGTCATAAAACTAAAAAAGTCCAGTGACAAAATCTAGTTATTATTCTTTAGTTAAAGTTGTTAAGCTTTTTTTCTGAAACATAACACTTCCACTTGAATTTATTGTTTTAGGTAACAAGAGAGATATAAATTAGATAGAGAATATAAATGACAGATAGGATAAAGAGAGATAGAAGATAGATGATAGATAGATGATAGATAGACTGATAGAGTTACTATAAAGTCTCACTAAAGTTTCAGTCAACTTAATGAAAAATTCTGAAGTGAGAATAAATTTTTATTGTCACTAGCTTACTGACTTCTTTTACATTATAACAAAACTTATTTTTTAAATTTTATCAAAACTTATTTTCTCAGCTTTCCATGAATGCTACCTGTCTCTAGCTCTTTATGCCCTGTAAAATATTCCATTATTTTAACAGACAAACATGATATTTCTTCTGAAAGCCAAAGCCACATATCTGCAACATATTTGGCAGATGTATTCTTAAACGTTTAATCATAAAGGCAGTGAGCCTTATCTCCTTATCTAGGTTTAAAAGTTTTTAAGTCAGGGCTTATGTCTTATATATCTTTTAGAACCTGTGAAACTTTTAAAAAAGTACTTTGAATATAGCTTAATATACTTTTGATGAATTAATAAATTACCAGAGAATTCAAGCATTTTCTGCTTTGTCTCTCTTGGTTGTAATTGCAACTGATTTATTTCCACCATCTATTTATTGGGTCTTCAGGGATTTCCTATTCCCTGAAGATCTATGAATAAAATATATGTCTCTGCTCTTAGGCTTAAAGCTTTCAAATTCTCCCACCTATTTCTACAACTCTGCTGTCGTCTCAGTTTAAAATAAACCATTTCTCTTACTTAGAATAATAAAACTTTAGATCCAATCTAGTCAAATTCTTCATTGCCAAGATGTCATCAAGATGGCAACATGAGAGGAGCTCTTGTAACCTCTCTTGGAAAGAACAAAAAATTAAACAACTAAAATCTAACCAGAGAATTCCTAAGCAACACACTGCCTCAACTGAGGGAACCACTTATCACAAGAAAATACCTACAACCAGAGAAAGAGAAGTGAGTGAGAGAGAAAAAAAGGGAACAGTGTGAAGATATACCATGGAACATGACCCGAATGCCTACCTGGTGACTGACCCAGAGACTGACCCACAGACCAGCAGTGGAGAGACTGACTGAGGTAAGAGTGTGTAGAGTTGGTCCAGATGCAGAACGACTCTGGGCAAGTTAAAGGACTAGAATGGGCAAAGGAGGAGGTACGGGCAACCAGACATGGGGTGCATAACAGAAGTGAACATGGCTGGTTGTAGTGGAACAATGTGGAAGGAGCATGAATGGAGTGTCCACAGCATGGTGAAGTTGGCCATAACACAGTGCAAGAGGCGAGAGTGAGACACCAGTAGCAGCCAGAGATCAGTGCCAGGGACTGGAGTGAGGGTCCAGATGCCAGTGCATGGGTCAGGTGGCTAGAGCTAGGGGACTGTGGGGTGTGAGGCAGGCAAACAGAGCAAGAGGTGGGCATTCCAGTGGCTGCAGTGTCAATAGCAGGAGCGTGCTGGTGGCTGAAGCTCAGAGTGGCCCTCAATGAAGTAGGGCTCCATCTGGATCACTGTGTAGCCTTGACACAGAACCTGGCTGCATCCCCTTGCTCTCTCTCAAAGCTCACCTTGAGAGCCCTGCCAAGAGCCTACATTTAGTCAGCTATGTCAGGAAAGACATCGTTTATCCTGTGATGCAAACAGACCTGTGTCTTTCCCAAAAAATCCATCCCCACTCTTCCTGCTGGAAGGATCTATAAAAACTGAAGCACAGATGTGGCAACTTCTGACTGCAGTGGGACCTTTGAGGCATAGAATATTATCACTCACAATATCACTCCAAAGAGTAGGTATGCAGAGACCAGGGCAACTGAGTCAAAGAGAGGTCAACCTTCTAAGAAGTCTCCCAATGTAAGAAAACCAAATAAACAAGAGAAAATATTGTAACACACTGTAGCAACACCAGCAAGGAAGTAAAATTAAGATTTCTTTACATCTACCAAAGGAAAAGTCCTCATATCCAGGAAAAGAAATGGTCCATTAGTGATGAATACCCTTGTGAACAAAGTTGCTGAGAAAGAAAATGATAAATCTCCAGAAAAGGAACTTGAAGATATGGAAACATATGAGCTAAATGACACAGAAATGAGGGAGGAAATTTTGAAAACACTCAAAGAGATCAAATAAAATTGGAGATGTACACAGAAGGAGCTAAGTAATCTCAGAAAAAAAATGAATCCATAAAAAAGAAGCAAAGAGAATTTTTGGAGATAAACAAAACAATCAAAGAAACAAAAATTGAAATAGCTAGCATAGGAAGCAGAGCTGACCAGATGGACAAGAGAAGTAAAATTGAAGGCAGATATTAGGAAATGGCACAGAAAAAAGGAGAGACCTAAGAGCTAAAAGAAATGAAAGATATCTAGAAGAACTGTTTGGCTCTATTAGAAAGAATAATATAAGAATAATATAAGAAAGTGAGCAGAGGTTGAGATGGGCACAGAGAATTTGTTCAGACAAATAGATGAGAACTTCACAAAACTTGAAAGAACAGGAATTTCAAACTCAGGAAGAAAATAGGATTCCTAGCAACTTGAATCTTAGCAGACCCTCTCCAAAGCACATTGTACTGAAGATGTCAAAGATCAAAGATGAAAAAAAAATTTAGAAGGCATTCTGAAAAAAAGAACCCGATAACCTATAAAGAAAAGCCCATTAGACTATCACCAAATTTTTCAACAGAAACTCTGATAGCAAGAAGAAATTGGAATCAAGAATTCAAAATATTAAAGGAGAGATTACCATCCAAGAATCATCCACCCAGCGAAGTTATCATGTAGATATGAAGGAGGAAGAAAAAGACCTTCTCAGACATAAAGACAATAAAAGAATTTTCCAGCAAAAAGCCAATATTTCAAAAAAAATTGAAGGATGTGATTGGACATGACACAAAAATTAAAAATAAATAGGGATAAACTGGAACAAAAAAAAACATAAAAGGGGAGGAAGTATAGGATTAAATTTTCAAAGAGAATGGAGATAAGAAACACTCTTAAGAAAAGAAACCATTGCATATATAAAACTTTTTTTCCATAAAGTTTATTGTTACTCAAAAACAAAAATAACAACAACAAAAACAAATAAAACCTGAACTAAAACACATAAAGAAAAGAAAGAGAAAGAACAGTCTGAAACATTATCAAACTAAAGTAACCAATTGAAATAAAGAAGCAAAGAAGCAATAGAAAAAAAGAGCTACCAAAAAATAAAAGATAAAATGGCTATAGGAAATCCTCATATATCGATCACCATAAATGTAAATGGACTGAACCAACCAAAAAAAGGCACAGGGTAGCAAACTGGATTAAAGAACAAAAACTAACCTTATACTGCTACAAAAGATTTACCTCAGCCACAAGGACAAACACAGGCTCAAAGTGAAAGGGTGAAAAAAAATACTCCAAGCAAACAGCTTCCAGAAAACAGCATGTGCAGCCATACTCATATCTGATGAAACAGACTTCAGGATCAAAAACATAATAAGAGGCAAAGATGGACATTTTATAATGATAAAGGGGATAATACAACAGGAAGACATCACACTTATTAATATATTTTCCTCAAACCAAGAAGCACCAAAATTTACAAAGCAACGACTAACAGATCTAAAAGGAAAAACTGACAAAATACAATGATAGTAGGGAACTTAAATATCTTCTTGCCAGCCATTGACAGGTAATCTAAACAGAAAATAAATAAGAAAATATTATCTTTAATTGATACATTACAGCAACTGGACATAGTTGACATTTACAGGACATTTTATCTTACAATATATTACTATACATTCTTCTCTGGTGCACATGAAACACTCTATAGGATAAACCACATGCTGGAACACAAAGCGAGCCATAGCAAACTTTTTTTTTTTAATTTATTTTTTAATTTATATTTATATATTTTTTTACTGAGACAGAGAAACATGGGAAGGCCCAAAATAATCTCCATAGTTGTACATCATTAGTTTTCGACATGGTTTTGTTTCACACAGGTGGGTGGGGGTTGTGCAGGGTGGAAACAGGGTTGGGGCCTCCTTAATGGGAGGCATGCCCCTTTAAGCCATGGGTCAAATGGGGTGGGAGGAGAGTCAAACTGGGGGCCTCCCCCATGGGAAGCACACCCCAGTTAAGCACATGAGTCCACACAGGTGGGGGTTGGGATTTGATCCTCAGTCCCTGGGGGTGCATAGTGAGCACTTAACCTGCTGACCCATCCAGGCTTCCCTAACCTCAGCAAACTTAAGAAGACTGAAATCATACCAAGTGTATTCTCCAGTCACAAAGCTTTGAAATTAGAGATCAACTACAAAAACAAACCAACACATATGTGTGAAGATTAAACAACATGTTATTAAAAAAATGACTGAATCAAAGAAGGAATAAAAGAAGTGATTAAAAATGACATAGAAGCAAATGACAATGAAAAAACAATATACCAAAATTAATGGGATGAAATAGAAGCAGTAATATAAAGGAAATTTGTATCACTATAGCCCTATATCAAGAAATAAAAAAAAATCACAATAAACAACCTAATATCATATTTGAAGAACAAGAAAATAAAGAACAAAAAACACCCAGAGTCAGCAGAATAAAGAAAACAATAAAAATTAAATCAGAATGAATTAAAATAGAGAATAGAAAAACAATTAAAAAACAATCAATGCAAAAAAGAGCTGGTTTTTTGAAAAAAAAATAAGATTGACAAACCTCTGGCAAGGCTCACCAAGAAAAAAAGAGAAAACACACAAATTATCCAAATTAGAAATGAAAGAAGAAAGTTACAACTGATATGGTAGAAATACAGAGGATCATACAAGAATACTATGGAATCCTATATGCCACCAAATTTAGCAAACTAGAAGAAATGGATAAGTTTTTAGAAACATATAGACTACCTAGACTGAATCAAGAAGAACTGGATAATGTAAACCGACAAATGAATGGTAAGGAAATTGAAACAATGATCCAAAACCTTCCCAAAAGCAAGAGTTTAGGATCAGATGGTCTCACTAATGACTTTTACCAGGCATTCAAATAGAAACTAACACCTATTCTCAAAGTTTTCCAAAAAGTTAAGAAGAGTCAATACTTCCCAACTCATTCTATGAGGCCAATATTACCCTAATACCAAAGCCCGGTAAAAACATCACTAAATAAATAAATAAATAAAACTAAAGACCAATAGCTGATGAAAACTAATGCTAAAATCCTAAACAAAATACTGGCAAATAGAGTACAATAATGCATTAAAAAGATTATACATCACAATCAAGTGGGATTCATCCCAAAGTCACAAGGATTGTTCAACATATGTAAATCCATCAATGTGCTACAATATATAAATATAATAAAAAAAGATAAAAACCATATGATTATATCAATTCATGCAGAAAAAGCATTTAGCAAGACAAAACATCCATTTATAATCAAAACACTTAATAAAATTGGTATATAAGGAAAATACCTCAACATAATAAAAGTCATATATGATGAACCCTCAGTGAAAGTCATACTGAATGGTAGAAAACTGAAACCTCTTCGTCTAAAATCAGGAACAAACAAGGATGTGCACTGTCAACACTGCTATTCAATATAATGCTGAAAGTTCTAGCCAGAGCAATCAGGCAGGAGAAAAAAATAAAAGATATCAAAATTGGGAGCGAAGAAGTTAACCTGTCACTTTTTGCAGATGATGTGATCCTTTATATAGAAAACCCTAAAAATTCAACCAGCAAACTATTATGAATAATAAATGAATACAATAAAGTGGCAGGATACTTAATCAATGCACAAAAATTCACAGCATTTTTATATACAAACAATAAAACTTTAGAAAAAGAAATGAGAAAAATGATAACGTTTGCAATAAAAACAAAAAGAATAAAACACTTAGGAATAAACTTAATGAAGATTGTGAAGGACTTATACACAAAAATACTTTAAGATGCTATCAAAAGAAACTGAAGAAGATATAAAGAAATAAAAAGTTATTTTGTGTTCATAGATTGAAAGAATGAATATAGTTAAAATGGCCATATTACCTAAAGCCATATAGAGACTTAGTGCAAATCCCATCAAAATCCCATAGACATTCTTTTGAGGAATTAGATTTTGAAAAATTATTACATTTATATGGAACCACAAAAAAACACAAAACACCCAAATCACCAAAGCAATTATTCGAAAAAAGAATAAGACTGGAGGCATCACACATTCCAACTTTGATTTATATACAAATTGTCAATAAATAAAACAGCTTGGTATTGACAGAAAAATAGACATACAGACCAATGAAACAGAAAAGAAAGTCCAGAAATAAACCCACAATTATTTGGGCAGATAATTTTTGACAAAGAAGTAAAAAATATACAATGGAGTAAAGAAACCTCTTCAGTAAATGGTGTTGATAAAAATTAGAAAGCCATGTCCAAAAGTATGATATAAACTGAACTGTCACCATACACCAAACTTAACTGAAAGTGGATTAAAGTCCTCAACATGAGAGCCAAAACAATAAAGTGCATAGAAGAAAACATTGGTACTATATTTAGTGACCTTGGGTTCAAAGAGCACTTCATGAATTTGATCTCAAATGCAAGGGAGGTAAAATCAAAAAATAAATAATCGCTCTATATCAAACTGAAAAGCTTCTACACAGAAAAAAAAACAGTAAATAAAGTAAAAAAGGAAACCAATTCAATGAGAGAAAATATTTGCAAACTATGCCTCTAATAAGGAACTAATACCTAAAATAAATAAAGAGCTCATATAGCTCAAAAACAACAAAAAGATCTAATAAAAAATGGGCAGGAGAACTAAACAGATACTGCTCCCCTGAAGACATACAAATGGCCAACAGATATATTTTAAAAATGCTCTACATCATTAGCAATTAGGGAGATGCATTTTAAAACAACGAGATACCACCTCACACCTGTTAGAATCTCTATAATCAAAAAGACAAGGAATTACAAGTACTGGAGAGGCTTAGAGAAAAAGGAACCCTCATACACTGCCATTGGGAATGTAAATTGGTATAGCCACTATGGAAGGCAGTATAGAGCTGCCTGAGAAATTTAGGAATGAATTTGCCATACGACCCAGAAATCCCATTTCTGGGTATCTACCCCCCCCCCCAAAAAAAAACAAAAGCAAAAACAAAAACAACAACAACAAAAAACAAACGTAAAAACTTTAATTTTCAACGATACATGTACCTCAATGTTTATCACAGCACTGTTCACAGTGACCAAGACATGGAAACCACTGAAGTGTCCTTTGATAGATGACTAGATCAGGGGTCTCCAAACTATGGCCCATGGGCCAGATGCAGCCCGCGAGGCCCTCTCATCCGGCCCATGGAGACCTTTTTATCTACGGAAAAAAATTACGGAAATGTACATGTATCCTGCCAAGATCAGCCGCTTACTTTTTCTACTTCTGTTCAGTCAATGAGATGATATAATGCCATCTAGTGACAGAGTTTTTAAATAGTTTGCTGCTTGTTCAAGACTTGATTATTTTGATCACAGTTTGCCAGTTGCAGTTGACTGCTGCGATGAGGAGGTGTTGGTGTCAGTTAGCGTCTAATTGCGAAACATGTTGCACTCTATTTTATTTAGCACTAATTTCCTTCGTGTAATTACTTACCAGTGTGTATAAAGTATTGGGAGTGTTGTTAGTTTAACAAGAATTTTTCCAATATTCTGAAGAGGAAACATTAAAAGCAACAATCTCTCTCTACCATAAGTGGATATATTTGCAGACTATATTTAGGTAAGTTTAACTTAAGAAATCATAAGATTTTTATATAAAATTGTTTCGGGTCATTTGCAGCTATAATTGTGACAAAATTAGTTTGCATAATCAGGTTTTTTGAGCGATATTGTATGCAAGATAGTTTCAGTTTCACTATTTATTCATGTTGAAGTCACTTTATTTTAGTGCCCAACGATGGCCGAGAAGAGGAAAAGAAAAATAGACGAGTGTCGGCCATTTCTAGAATGGAGTTTGAAATACTTCTTCATCAAATCCGGCGAGAAAGCATTGTGTGTGATTTGCAACAAAACCATGGCTGTGATGAAAGAATGCAACCTGCACAGTCATCATTGAAGCAAACATCAGGAGAAAAATGCACAGTTGGAGGGTAAAGTTTGTGCCGAAAAATTTTCTAAATTACAAAATCAACTCACATCTCAGAGAACATTGTTCAGTAAATCATCAAATGAAAATGAATCCTTAACTAAGGCCAGTTATAAAGTTGCCTACATCCTGGCTAAAAGTGGCAAACCATTTACAGATAGTGAAGTAGTGAAGGAATGTTTGTTGGAGGTGGCTGAGGAACTTTGCCCAAAAAAGTTGAAACAATTTAAAAATGTAGCTTTGGGTGCAAATACCATTGCCCACTGTGTTGCAGACATGGGTGAAAACATTGTGACTCAAATGGCAAAAAATGCAAGCAAGTTTCACCATTTTTCAATTGCAATGGATGAATCGCTGGACAGCTGTTCCACCTCTCAACTGCTTGTGTTCATTAGAGGTGTGGATGAAGACATGAACATAACACAAGAGCTGGCTTCCCTACATAGCATGTATGGCACTGTTACCGAGAGGATATATTTAATGAATTGAAAAAAACATTTGCTGATTATAACTTGGACTGGACTAACCTCAGTTGCCTGACTGTTGATGGAGGAAAGAACATGAGTGGCATAAAGAAAGGCATGGTTGGACAAGTGAAGCAGATGTGTAATGAGAAGAACATTTCACAACCAATGTTCCTGCACTGTATTATTCACCAGCAAGCTTTGTGTGCTAAATATGTGGACACCATCAGTGTACTGAATCCTGAGGTGAAGATAGTGAATTTAATACGGTCACATGGGCTCAATCATAGACAGTTTAGAGACATGTTGAAACATACAGACACAGAATCGCAAGATTTACCATATTACACAGCAGTAAGATGGCTAAGTTGTGAGAAAGTTCTGAGCAGAGTATTTGAATTAAGAAAGGAAATCGGTGACTTCCTGGAAAGTAAAGGCAAGTCACAGCCATTACTGTCTGATGAAGAGTGGGTATGGAAATTGGCCTTTGCTGCAAATATAACTAGTCATTTAAAATTTCTGAACCTAAAACTACAAGGAGAGAAACATCTAGTTTCTGATCTATATACCCACCTAAAGGCCTTCAGATCTAAACTTGTCTTGGTTTTGGAACAAGTACAGGCCAACAACTTGACACACTTTCAGAAGTGCAAGGTCTGAAAGGTTGAAGCAACAGTTGAGATGATGCCCACATGATTTGCATGTGAGATCATCAAAGACCTCCAGCTGCAGAAGAATTGAGACTTTCAAAACCCATTTGAAGCAGATGTGGCCAGGTGCCCAGATGAGCTGCAGCTGGAGGTCATTGAGTTGCAAGCAAATGACCTCCTTAGGGACAAGTTCAAAGAGGAACTGGTGGGTTTTTACCAGTTTTTGCCCAAGGAAGACTTTCCTAATGTCAAAACTTTTGCATCAAGGTACCTTTCAATCTTTAGAACAACATACTTGTATGAACAAACATTTTCAAGAATGAAATACATGAAGAACAATTTGAGAACAAACTTGTCTGATGATAATCTCAGGTCACTGTTGATGTTAGGGATATCAAATTTAAAGCCAGAAATGTCTGCTATTTTGGCATCCAGGAAACAATTTCACCATTCCCACTAATACAGGTGTTGATGTGTAGTGTATCAATGTGTTATTAAATAATAACTGAATAAAATAATATTAAATAAATAATTAAAAACAACATCTATGTTTTGATTCTTTTTTATTTGGACCTCGAGTGTGTAATCAGCCCCCAAACTGCTGTTTGATAGTTAATGCGGCCCTCAGGCTGAAAAGTTTGGGGACTCCTGGACTAGATAAAGAAGTAGTACATTTCCACAATAGAATACTACTCTGTGATAAGAAAAGATGAAATATAGCTATTTGTGACAACATGGATGGACTTTAAAACCATCTTATTAAGCAAAATAAATCAGACTGAAAGAATCAAGAAATATATGACCACACTTATAGGTATAATATATAACAATATACATATAAAGAAACAAAAACCCATCAATACAGTTAATAGTTTAGTGGTTACCTGAGGGTAAGAGGTGGGAGAGGGGTGGGAGAAAATGGTGGTGGGAGTAGGAAAAAGGCATCAAATATATGGTGATAGAAAGAGAGCTGATTGTGGATGGTGAGCACATAATGCCCTGCATAGACAGTGTAATGTAGAATAGTACACCTGGAAACTATGTAGTTGTTACCAACCACTGTCACTGCAATAAATTTAACAATAAAAGAAAGACAAAAGAGGGGAAACTGGGATGGCTCAGTAGGTTAAGCGCTTGCTTTGCAGTCCCAGGGAATGAAGATTGAATCCTGGCGGACCCATATGCTGAACTGGGGAGTGGCCCCAGTTTGGTTCTCATTGGGGTGGGACCCTGGCCCAGTTCCTGCCCTGTGCTGCCCCGTGATCTTCTGTGGAATAAAACTATGTGAAAAAATTAATGATGTGCAACTATAGAGACTGCTCTGGGCCCTCCCTCTTCTCTCTGTCTCTGTATCTCTCTCTCTCTCTTTCTCTGTCAAAAACAATCCAAATAAATTAAAAGAAAAAGACAAAAGAGATTCCTTATTTCCTTTTTACTTCCTTCTTTTTTTCCTCCTTTTCTTCATTTCTCCTTTCTTTCGCTTTCTTCCTTCCTTCCTCCCTTCCTTCTTTTTTCTTTCATGTCCTTCCTCCTTCTCCCTCTCTTTTATTTTTCTACATTTTGTCTTTCTTTACTTTGTTCCTTATTTATGTAAATGAGAAAATTGAATCACAAAATAGTAAAG
This sequence comes from Craseonycteris thonglongyai, assembly GCA_004027555.1. Lineage (NCBI taxonomy): Eukaryota > Metazoa > Chordata > Mammalia > Chiroptera > Craseonycteridae > Craseonycteris > Craseonycteris thonglongyai. The sequence continues at coordinate 12,973 of PVKE010011317.1, read as the reverse complement.
AGCCTTGGTCAACATCACACCGTTTTTATTTATTTCTTTATTTATATTATTTATTGATTTATTTTATTGTTAAATTTAATAGGGTGACATTGATTGGTAACAATTAGACAGTTTCCAGATGTACAAGTCCACATCACATCATCCATGCATCGCATTATGTGCCCATCACCCAGAATCAGCTCCCTTTCCATCACCATATATCCGGTGCCCTCTCCCACTCCACCCCCCCCAACTCTCCCTCCCCTCTTCTCCCCCCTCTCCAGGTAACCACCAAATCATTGAGTGTGTCCATAATGCTGGTTGGTGCCCACTCCCACCGCCCCTCCTGCTCTCCCTCCCCCCTCCTCCCCTTTTTTCAAGTAATCATCCAGCTATTAAGTGTGTCCATAGGTCTCTGTGTCATTGTTACTTTCATTTTTATATCCCACCTATAAGCGAGGTCATATGTTTCCTGATTCTTTCAGTCTGACTTATTTTGCTTAATAAGATGGTCTCTAGGTCCATCCATGTTGTCACAAATGACTGTATTTTATTATTTCTTATAGCTGAGTAGTATTCCATTGTATAAATGTACCACATCTTTTTTATCCAGTCATCTATCAAAGGGCATTTTGGTTTCCATGTTCTGGCCACTGTGAACAGTGCTGCGACATCACACTGTTTTTAAACAAGGCCCAAATCTTTTAATTATTTTTTAAACATTTCTTTTCCTATACTCTATTTTCATGTCATGTTAACATTCACTCAGGGCTAAAAGAAGTAAACCCCTTCAATTATAAGCATTTAGTCTTTTTTTTATATGTGATTATTTTGGAAGATAAAAATTTGTCTTTTTATTTATTTTACTATGCATGGATTCTATATACTATAATTATTTGTATATTACAATACTGATAACATATTGATCCAAATCATAAAAAGTCATTTGTCCTATCATCATTTCTTATTTTAGAAATTTATTCATGGAATCTTGGAGACAAAGCTCAATGGAGTAGGACCTTACATTTAATCATGCAAACATACTTCCTGTTCTATTTTTAACTTTGATTACAAAATGACCTATTTAAAATTCCTTAGATTTAGAAAACTAGAAAATTGAAATTAGTTTATTTATCATCTCAAAAATATTATAATATGTTAAAAGCAATACATGCAAAAGGTAAAAAAGAATACAAAAATTATGGTGAAAATTAATGATCCCATTTACTTCCCTTACCACTTTTATTTCCACTCCTGATTCACTTCTAAAGTACTCGTTTTGGCTCTTATAGTACTTTTATCTATAAATATCACACTGGAAAGTATTTACCTGCTTTTATGATACATGACATTTTAGTTCACTTGTATGTTTCTCTTTATCATTTTATGATTAATACTTCTCAGTTTTATTTTAAATTATCCAATAGTTACCTTTTAAATTCTAATTTCTAGTTCAATAACTTGGAGAAGTGTCACTTGATTCTCTATTTTGTTAAATAAGTATATTATAACTTCTTTTTTCTAAACTTTTTCTAATCTTCTATTTCACTCTACATTTTCTCAGCTACATGATAATATATATGTTGTCAATACAGTTCATATTTTACAACCTAAACTATAGCCACATTAAAGTGTCTGTGAATACTGATTGACTCTAGTTTTGAGAATCACTATGAACTTTACTACAACTGTGTACATATTGACCAATGCTGGCCCAAGCAGTGGTGCTGAGATTAGTGAGCCCAATTACATCACTTCTGGGCCATCTTGAAGCAAAATGTTATGAACATCAATGTACAATGTATTGTATGTGGTTTTTTGTTTCACTCTTTCAATTCTCAGAATTATTTTACCTTTTGTTTAGTTTATATTTCAGACTGAGTGAGCATACCTCTGCTATTCTGAGAACCAGTAAAATAAATTGTACTTTATAGTTTTTTGTACTTTCATATTTTCATTTTTTCAGAACAACTCAAACTTTTTGTTTTTTTAATTCCTCCCCCCACATATCACTATCTGAAGCCACTTACTTTCTGCTTCCATCAGAACTAGTTTATTTCATAGACTGCTGCAGAGTAGCCTCCAATGAATTCTTTTCTTTCTTTTATTGCCTCAGAGTTATGTCAGATGTTTCTTTAAATCTATGCATTCCTCCTTTTTGTTTTAGTTTTATATTTTGATGGTGTATACCTCCAGGTACTTCCTGAGAGAGGTTTTACAGAGATTATTTTTTCCAGTTCTTTAATGTTTTAAAAAGCCTTTATCCTGTGCACTCATATTATTGATTGTTTGGTTTGATATACTATATGAATTGAAATAATTTGATCTCAGAATGTAAGTGCCTTATTGTTATCAGGAGTATAGTCAAAAAGTCTGATGCCTCTCTGTTTTTTTACTCACCTGTAGATGACTTTTGGCTTATCTTTATTTCTGAAGCCTTATTAAAATTACGGTATATTTTCTTTAATTTCTCTGTATGTTAAAAAGAAATAGAGTTCAACGAATAACTGCTAAATCTTTTAAGGCAGATTACTTTGGCTTATATCTCAGTTTTGCCACCTAATCTCTGAGAAACTTGTGCCAATTACTTACTCATTGTATCCTTCAGATTTCTTATCTATAACAGAAAATAGTATACAAATTATCATGCTATTCTGAGGATTAAATAAGTTAATAGACATTAGGTACACAAGGAGGGCCTGAACATGGCAAATGCTATATGAATATTTGCTATGCAAGTTCTTTAGTTTTATTAGTTTATTTTCATTTATGCTTTCATGTTATTAATTTGTTAAGAGCTCTTACATGTTCTCTGATCCTTTTTAGTAGCCTGATAATATTTTAAATATCTCTGATAATACAAGTAACCAATCTCAAAAACTGTTGCTATGAATAATCTATTTCTTATTAAACAAGTTTCTATTTGTTTATTTGATATTTCTCTTTCATGTTGCTCTGTTTCTCACATGCTATGTTGGTTTTAAATTTATCTTAAGTCAGAAAGACATGGAGCTGTTCTGAGTTTTCTCTGTTTTTACTTCTGTAAGCTCGCTTTCCTAAGTGGGAAATTCTGCCTAGGCTAAGGTGACCAGACGTCCAGCTTTTGGCGGGACAGTCTCGATTTTTAACAATTTGTCCTGCGTCCTGCGGCGTTTTAAAATAGTTTCGATTTTTTGGAAAGAATGCACAACAAGCTAGGAAATGGCGGGAGATAGACCAAATTTTTAATCAAGAACTGCCCCCCCCCCCTGTCAATGATGTCCCGCTTTACCAATGTTAAAATCTGGTCACCTTAGCCTAGGCACTTAAGTAGAAGAATGCAGTAAAGCCTGTTTATATACTGATCATCTTCATTTTTTTTTTTAAGATTTATTTTTTTTATTGCTTTTGACAGAGAGAGAGAGATACAGAGACAGAGACAGAGAGAAGGGGTAGGGCCCATAACAGTCTCCATGGTTGCACATCATTGGTTTTTCCACATAGTTTCATTCCACAGGTGGGCGTGGCTGCACAGGGCAGGAACTGGGCCGGAGTCTAGCCCCAGTGAGAACTGAACTGGGGGCACTCCCCAGTTCAGCATGTGGGTTCGCATGGGCCGAGGCCGGGATTCGATCGTCAGTCCCTGGGGCTGCAAAGTGAGCACTTAACCCACTGAGCCATCCCAGCTTCCCCTGATCATCTTCATTTTGAGGAGATCAATAAGAGATGAGAGTCAAATGGACTTCCACCCTTTTACACACACCATGTTAAAATGAGACATCATTTATTTTAAGGCACTATTAATCACTCTAAAAGTACAATCTCTCCCACATGGTATAAATGAAAATAAATATATAAGATTCTAACAAGAATTTCAAATTTTAATCTGCTTCTGTTTATTTTTTTAATAAAAACTAAATGTTTATTCTAATAACACTACTAATATTTTTTCAGCATTAAGCTTCACAAATTATTTTTACACAAATACTAGTTGATCCTATGAAATTCTTAAAACAATTGTCATAATAAAATAAATAATATATATAAAATAGATTTTTGATACTACAACATACTATGAAAAATTATTATATAAGATATTATATTAGGGACATCATTAACATGGTAGCATAAAAGAACATTCTTTAAACCACTCCTGAAAACTACAACTTGATCAGCTACAATTCAACAAAGGAATCCCTAAGCAACACATAATCTCAACTGAGAGACCAACTCATTGCAAGGAAACACCTAAAGGTGAGAAAAAAAAGGGGAGCAAGTTGAAAATGGGGAAATAGGAAAGTGCAAAGAAAGGGCCCTGGGATGCAATCTAGAGCCTGGGTGTTAAAAGGAGTGAAACAAGGGCCAAAGAAAGTGGGCCCAAACCCCAGGGCGATCCTAGAAGAGAGAGGGACTGACATGGTGGTAGAAGTAAAATGCAGGCCCAGAATCCAGAGTGAACCCAGGAGAAAATATGACTTGGACTCAATGGGTGCAAAACACAGGCCCAAAGCCCAAAGTAGTCTTGGGGGAAAAAGACTGAGAATGCAGCAAGTACTGAATGCAAGCCTGTTGCTCAAGCTGTCCCTAGAGAATTAAAGAATGGGATGTGGCAGCTAGGAAACATAGGCGCAGAACTCAGTGTGGTCTGGGACAAGAAAAAACTGAAACCGCAGCATGAGTGCCTTCTCTAGCCCTGTGCATTCCTGACTGAGTGACAAACATAGAATACAGCTGAACCAAGCACACAGTGCAGAGACCTCAGGACACACAGAAGGTGAAAGCCTGCACTATCCTCACTGCCAAGACAAACCAAAGACACAAAGCCTGGCTGCCCCTCCCTACCCTCCAAACTTGCCTACCTTACCTCCACCCAGTGTTCATAGGTAAGAAGCTGGAGTTAGTCAGCTGTGAAATGAAAATCACCATTAGTTTTCATCACAAACAAACCTGCGCTTCAACATACTAACCCTGCTCCACTCTTACTGACTGAAACCTGCAGGGGAGATCCAGAGAAGCTGAGGCACATAGCTGCCACAGCTTCTGCCTGCAAGGCCTGCACAGGCATTTCAGAGGCACAAAGCCCCATTGTTCACCATATCCTCCCAGGGGAAGTGGTATATTAAATCCAAGGAGACTGGGTCAAAGAGAAGAAGCCCATCTCCCAGGAAATCCCTTATGAGAAGACAGAAGATTCTAGATAAAATAAATCACAGCTGCCCAAGAGTGAAAATAAAATGCTCCAGCAACACCTACTGGGAAGCATAAAAAAGACCTCTGCATACCTACTTGTGTCAAAGATCCATTCCTGTAGATGACCAAGAAGAGAAACACACTAATAATTATGAATAGCCAAGGGAACATAGCTGCTCAGGAAAAAATTAAAAATCACCAAATAGGAACTTAAAAACATGGAAATTTGTGATTTAGATGAAGTAGAATTTAAGATTACAATTTCAAAATGACCCACTAGATAAAAAAAAACAACAAAAACAACTTCAAATAGGCTGTTTAATAAAATTAGAAGGAAAACTTTAGAACAAAAGAACATTTTAACAAAGAGATTAAAATTTTTTTTTAAGATTTATTTATTGTTTTGGACAGAAAGAGAGATACAGAGACAGAGACAGAGAGAAGGGGGAGGACCCAGAACAGTCTCCACAGTTGCACATCATCAGTTTTTCAACATAGTTTTATTCCACAGGTGGGCAGGGCTGCACAGGGCAGGAACTGGACCAGGGTCTCGCCCTGGTGAGAACTGAACTGGGGGCACTCCCCAGTTCAGCATATGGGTCAGCACGGCTGGGGCCGGGATTCGATCCTTGGTCCCCGGGGCTGCAAAGTGAGCGCCTAACCCACTGAGCTATCCCAGCTTCCCTGAAATTTTAAAGAAAATAGTAAAAGTTCTGGAAATAAATAACTCAATAAAAGATATGAAGAATGAAATAGCCAGCTTAGGAAGCAGAGCTGTCAAGATGGAGAAAAGAATTAGTGATATAAAAAATAGAAATATGTAAATTACATAGATGAAACAAGAAAGAGACTTAAAAAATAAATAAAACAACATTGCAAGTACTATCTAACTCCATTAGTAAATAAAATAACATAATAATAATGACTTTACCAAAAAGAGGAAGAGAGTAAGAAGGGCACATAAAGCCTATTAAAAAAAGTAGTTGACAAGTGGGTGCCAGGATAGCTCAGCAGTTGGGCATTACTGTGGTATAACTGATAACTGTGAGGATGGCCGACCACTGCTCTAATACAATTTCTGACGGTGCTTCTCTACAATGAGCCGTAATGTAATACAGGCCAATAAAAGAAGAAAAAAATTGGGAGATTTTAGAAAACATTTTTTTCCTGTGTTAGAACAGGGTGATTCTCAAAATCCCATCCCGCTTGGGTGGGATGGAGGGTCCTTGCAGGCTTTAGCAATGGAAATTTCTTCAGGGAGGCACCTGGGACTGTTACTTTGCCCTTGTGTTGTTTTTTTCCTCCCACCATCATATCCCTGGGCCCTGGCGGTGGGGATCCATTCCCCCTCCCTTAGAGAATAAATACAGTTTTCTTGGCTCTCGTTGGGTATCCGACACTCCAAGAATTGTGTGCTTCTGGGAGGTGGGAACATCAGGGGTGTTTGAGACAAATGCCTTCACCTCCCATGGCAATTCATAGAAACCAATTCATATCTTGGGACTTTAAAGACAGGGGATTGAAAATTCAGAACAGACTTTGATAGGGAAATTTCCTCTCATTTGAGCTAGTTCCTCTTTTAGTTAAAGTTTTCCAGCAAGACCAGGCTTGGACTTTTGGAATTATCCTGTTGGCCCACTGGCATAATCTGTGTTCTCCCTGATCTCAGTGTGCTACTTGGGGTTCCTTGGTACCAGGAAACCCAACTATACTGGCCGTTTCCACTGGTGTGGAGCAAAAACTTGTCACGAAAAGACAAGGAGGCCCAAAAAGGGTAGGCATGCCCCACTTATTTTAGTGGACCCAAAATCGGTCTTTCCCAGACAACCATGGCCTGGCTCCAACCTCATCCAGACCGAAAACGAGATCACAGGGACACCAGAGCCCCCGGTGATCCTTGAGGTTGAAGGAAAGCTTGTTAACTTCCCTCTGGACACAAAAACCTCATTCTCTGTCCTGCTTTCTAATCCTGGGTTACCTTTTAATTGTGCAACTATGCAGGAGGTCACCAGTAAACATATCACCAAATTCTTATGTCAAAATTAGCTACTGTTGTCTTAATGGCCCTGGGACAAACTTATAATTATCTGAGAAAAAAAGATTAATCCCCAAATACAGCCTAAAAAGATAAATAAAAAAGAGGGACTCTTACTCTGAAGAATAGGCTTCTCCCCGCCCCCCTTTCCTGCTTTCTGTTTTGGGCTCTCTGAAACTGAGTGGAAATATCATCTTTGCAATTGCTGACACTTCTCTTTATGTATATGATCTAATATCTATATATGCTTTGTATATGGAATGGTATCTTTGCTCCTGGAAAATGTTGTCAGATATAATGTTTAATTGGCTTTTAAAAATCAATGGCTTAAATAAATATTTAAGTTCTTTACAGGATCATATGATCTAGGAAGATGTTTACAGACTAATTTAAGTTTTTAAAGTCCTTTCTGTTTTTGCCAATGTGTAAAAGATGGTTATTTTTAAACATCCTAAAAAATGTTATATATAAGATTAGCAACAAAACTTATGCTTCTAAAAGTTACAAAATATGTTTATAAATTTACCAATGAAAATGCTAACTTTTGCTATTCGGTTGTGAGTGAAAACTAAGATTCAGAGAGTTATAGATGCTAATTGATAAAGAGATTTTACATGTAATTAAATATGTATGTTTAAAAAAGAATAAGGCATGGAAATGCATTTTAAAGGAATTGAAAGAATGTTTGTCAGGATGGTTATTTCTAAATGAGTAAAGGAGACAAGCTCAGAGAGTCACTAGAAAGTTATGGAAGGTTTATAAAAAAAAAATTTTTTTTATGTATGGTTAAGATAGACAAGATTGATATGCTAGATATGCAAATGTTTTTGGACTGTTTGTCTGCTACTGGAATTTGAGGATTTTAATGTCTGGGGATATGGTATTTTGATACCTTATCAAAATAATTCTATGCTTTATATTAGGCTTGATGTTTTTTCTCATCTGGCAGGGTATTACAATTATTCTAATCCATTGTTAGTTACATTCCTAATGAAAAGCTTCAAATCTTAAGGAAGGCCAAGAAATTTATTTCAATGTCTTTAATAGCTAAAAGCAGGGATAACTAGAAAAGAAAAAAGAGACCAAAGACAAGATCAGAAAAAGGCCATACTTTTGGTCACAGTAATAGATGGGCCAAAACCTATCACCTCAGGGCCACCTCAAAGATCCCAGAAGAGGAACACAAAGGAGCTTGCTTTGGTTGCAAAAGCCCAAACCTCTGGAATAAGGAGGGCCCTGCTTGTCTGAAGCAGCCATGCCCTTGTGCAAAATTAAGAGACACTGGAAAAAGGATTGTCCCCTGTTCTTAAGGGAGTAGGGACCAACTCCTCCACAGATATCTATGGTTGACTGACAGGGTCTGAGGTGCCCAGCAGCTCCCCAAGAGACTGCTACAGTAATGGGGGGGGGGAATGTATGGGTGACCCTTGATGTGGCAGATAAGCCTCTTAATTTTATAACTAATAGTAAAGTTATTTACTCTGTCTCAGCTGCTCACTCTGGACCTATTTTCTAGAACCTGCTCAATTGTAGAGATAATAGAGCCCCTAGACTTGGGCTGATATTCAGCCTGTTTATTACCAATAGCTTATACTTTAGAGATATTGTAAAACAAGACAGCTCATTAAAACAAAACTGTAAAGTAGTAGGCATCACTCTCTAAATACACCACACCAGGGTAAAGAAGACGGCCACTGAATGGGGACCTGAAATATGAAAGATGACCACCCACTGGCAGAACCTTTATGGCCCACCCTGAAGAGACAGAAGGACGACTGCCCTGCACCAGTCATTCCAGGGCTGACTGGTCAACGCACAGCTGAAGCCTGAGGACACCATGTCATTGATCCCTGGATAATTTGCAATCTGTTTTATATTCTAAAATTATGATTTTCATTGTAGTAATGATTTTTCTATGTTTGTTTCCAGTCTGCATCAGAGCCAGAATGCGAAGCATCTCAGGAGTCCAGATGGAACTCCATTTCCTCAAATTAAAATATAAAGGAAAGGGGAAATGTAAGGGGCTGATTCGAAGCCTGAACGGAAAGGTTTTGGGGTATCTCAATTGGCAAAGCCTCGGTTCCCTGGGCCTAATGGGAGGGACTAGTCCAGGGCTTTGAAGGCAAAGCCTCCGCCCCACTTTCATCTTCTTTGGGGGGGGGGTTAGTTGGGTGATTAGATATAGAAAAATCTATTTACCAGCTTCTCATGAAGGTAAGGCGACAGGCAAGGCTGACAGACACTGATAGATTTGGAGCCCATGATCTACATATCAAAGTCCTTACTGGAAGGGGCTGTTAGCTCCTGTAAAAATCTGTTTACACTGTGCTTTGCTATGCTAATACCTGTTTCTGGTAATGGTAAACTTTTGCTATATAAGATAAGCAATAAAGCTATTCAGGGCTCTTCTATTCAGGGGAGTCAGCAGGTCACATGGGTTGTCTTAATTCCCACCGCTCAAACTCAGAAATTTCGTTCAGTCAGGCTGGATCCTGGTTACAGTTCTGGCCCTCTCCCTTCTCTCTGTCTGTGTCTCTGAATCTCTCTCTCTCTCTTTGTGTCAAAAACAATAAAAATAAATCTTTAAAATAAACAACAACAAAAAACAAAAAACTGATGAATCACAACTATGGAGACTGCTCTGAGCCCTCCCCTTTTCTCTATCTGTCTCTGTCTCTATCAATTGCAATAAAATAAATCTTTATTAAAATAAAAAGAAACGTGCAGTGGATGTCTTCTGGTATTACCTAGGAATTCCCTTGTTAGGTTTTAATTGTTCAATTTATTCTTTTCAGGAGAGAATTCATGAGTCTCCTCTCATGCTGCCATCTTGATGTTGGCAAAAGAGAAAGGGCATCAAATATATGGTGATGGAAAAAGAAGTGATGCTGAGTGGTGAGCATACAATGCAATACATAGATGATGTACTATAGAATTGTACTCCTGGAGCCTATGTAATTTTTAGCAACTAATGCCGTCAAATAAATTTAATAATTAAAAAAAAATGTTCAGAGTACCTACATAGATGCTTCCTCCATGAACACATAGAAATGGCCAACAGATATATGAAAAAATGTTCAACTTCATTAGCTATTAAAAAAATAAAATCACAATGAGATATTACCTCACATCCATTAAAATGCCTAGTAACAATCAGTCAAATAATAACAGGTGTTAAAGAGGTTGTGGAGAAAAATGAACCCTCATATACTACTGGTGAAAATGTAAATTGGTACAGACACTATAGATAATAGTACGTAGTTTCCTCAAGAAAAATTAAAAATAGAGTTACCATTTGACCCAGCAAGCCCCCTTTTTTTTGACATCTACCCAAGAAATTTGAAATCTTTTGTCTGTAAAGATATATGTACCCTGATGTTCATTGCAGCATTGTTCACAGTGGCCAAGGTATGGAAACATCCAAATTATTATTCAATAGATTATTGGATAAAGAATATGTGGTACATATACACAATAAAATAATTTTTAGCCAAAAAAGTTTAAATACTGCCATTACTCACAATATGGATAGATCTTGAGAACATCATCCTACACAAAATAGATCAAGAATCATAAAACCTCACTCATAAGTGGGATATAAAACTGGAAGCAACAAAAAAAAATGGACAAAGAAAATATTTTAGTTGCTACAAGAGTGTAAGAGAGGAAGGGGTTTTAGAAAGAGAGGGTGGGGGAGAGTCAAATATATGGTGATGAAAGAACTGATTCTGAGTTGTGAGCATACAATATATCTCATAGATCAGGGATGGCCAACAAGTCGATCGCGGTCAACCGGTTGATCGCGAGGCCAATTTTGGTCGATCGTCAATCGCTCGCAATGTCTGGGGTGGAATTCACCAGGCCAATTTTGGTCGATCATCAATCGCTCACAATGTCTGGGGTGGAATTCCGTGTACCATGGACTTTGAAGCGATTGTAGAAGACAAAACTTTCTAGAAATAGTTTAATGCATTCTGGGAATTTGCCAAGGTCATACATCCCTAGAATTCTGATAGCCTGACACTGTGATCTCCGCCCACTCAGACAATACATTTTTACTTACGTACGTGTTACACTTGTCACCGGACGCAAAGCGTGAACGCAACAGTTATGACTCGACTCATCGAAGAACAAAGTCAGTTAGCTTGAATATTTGGTAGTGTCATACGGTAGCTTTTTTCTTTTGTTTTAACAGTATTATTATCAATCAATATTATTTATCCTCGGTGACCACGTTGAGTTCCAATTTTTCTTCTGTTTAAAATGTAAGTACCTTTTCTTTGTTTAAATTAAATTGCTTTTCTTACCTATCTATTTACTTGATAAGTGAGCATTCTCGGCAACAGATCTCTAAACGGCGGTCATTATACTGAGAGAAAAATAAGGGACAGTATTACAAATATATTAGGAATAACAATAATTCTATTTAAATTAAGACATCAGTATTGTAAACCGTAATAAATATATTGTAACTTTAACATACTTCTTGTAAATTTGAATATATCTATATTAGATTTTATTATACTTGTATTGTTGTCCCCAATCATAATATGCAGTATTGTTATTATTTCTCTCAATGTAATGAAGATAATTGACGCAGTTCATGAGCTTTTGCATTTTCTAGGAAAATATTTCATTCAATATTTATTCTTTAAATTGTCATATTTCTTTGCATTCTAGTATACCCATGAACATGAGTAGTAAACCGAAAAAATCGAAAACTTATCACTTCAATGAAGAATGGGAACTTGATTACTTTTTTACAATGGTGAAAGATAAATGTTGTTTACTATGCCTTACCTTGGTAGCCATTGCTAAAAAGGGTAATCTGAAGGGACATTTTTTAGCTTTGCATAACAAGTATCAAAGAGATTATCCACCAAATTCTGAACTGAGAAAACATAAAGTTAGGGATCTTAAAACTCAATTAACAAATCAACAAAGCGTTTTTAAAAAGCCAATGTTGAAGTCACAAGCAGTAACTACTGCATCATTCAAAATAAGCTATCTCTTAGCGAAAAAAAGGAAGCCATTTTCCGACGGTGAATTTGTAAAGGAAATTTTTTTTGAAATATCAGATTCACTTTTTAACGATTTTAAGAACAAGAGTGAAATTGTTGCTGCAATTCAAGACCTACAACTGTCTCGAAACACAGTGATGCGACGAGTTGAAAGGATGAGTGGGAATGTAAAAGAGCAGTTATATAATGATATTAATAGATGTTCTTGTTTTTCCCTTCAGTGTGATGAATCGGCAGATATAACTGATACAGCATAATTACTTGTTTTCGTTCGTATGGTTTTTAAGGATTTTACATCTAAAGAATAATTGTTGGGTATGATTTCTTTGAAGGAAAGGACTAGAGGTGTAGACATATTCAAAGCCTTTAAAAACTTGCTCAATGATTTGAAAGTACCACTTTTTAAATGAGTCTCGATAACAACGGATGGCACAGCTGCAATGATAGGTTGCATACATGGATTTATAGCCCTATGTCGAAATGAAGATGAATTCCCAGCCTTTTTGAGCTATCACTGCATAATTCACCAGCAAGTGTTAGCTAGCAAGAGACTAAACACAAAAGAGGTAGTGGACATAGCATTTAAAATTGTTCATTCAATTCGAGGAAGTTCCCTCAAACGGCGTCTCTTCCAACTGCAACTCGATGAAGGCCAACCTGAATTATTACTACATACTGATGTCAGATGGCTAAGCAGAGGTAAATTTCTGCAGCGATTTCGTGATTTATTGCCTGAAATTATAGATTTTCTTCACGAACAAGATGGAAA
>PVKE010011316.1:0-40572 GCA_004027555.1 Craseonycteris thonglongyai | reverse complement strand
AAAAAAAAAAACAAAAAAACAAAAAAACAATGTGCAGTAAAAAGGAACATTATTAATAGCATAGTAAGATAAATGTCGTTACTGTTATATGTTATGAGTTTGTATATGCATGGGTTACTTTGATTGCAAGCAACAGAAACCAACATGAACATTTTAATCAAAAAAGGAACGTATTGAAAGGAGATACAGGAGCTCACAGAATCAGGTGAAGGCCAACAACCAGGCTTAAAACTGATAAGAAACAGGTAACTATAAATCTTTCCAAATTCTCCATGTCAGGGCTGCTGCTACCTGGAAGGAAGTCCAATCATTTTGTTCTATTTCACATTACTTTGCTCAAGTTTCAAATCCCCCTAAAAAAAAAAAAAAAAAAAAAAAAAATCTGACTGAATAAGCTTAGATCACAGGCATCTATATATTTTACGGACATAGAAGGATTCTAGCAAAGTTATAGTAACCAGTGCTTCCAAGGACCCCTTCTATTTCTGGATTAAAAAAACAAAAAAATAACTTGATTTATTGCATTAAAATTATTACACATTACTTGTGGAATTTTTCCAAAAAGGAAATCAGGATATAGTTCCAAAGGACAAATCAATGTTGCCTGGCAGAAAACAAGAAAATGAAATAAAACAAGACTTCCTCTAAAATGTATATTTGTATCTCCTATGACAATAATACCACCTCTGGACATTTGCCAAAAAATAAATACATGCATAAGTCCCAACAGATAAGTTCACAAATATACGAAGAAATTTGCTTGGTATTAGGCAAAAATTGGAAATCACCCAGAGCCCATTAAGAGTAAAATGAATAAACAACTACACACAATGACATAGATGAATCTCACAAGTATACTACTGGGGGGAAGAAGCCAAGTACAAAGAGTACCTAATATAGGACCGAGCACATGATTCTGTTACAAATTGAAAATAAGCATAACTTACATCTGACACTAAAAGTCAACACACAAGTTACTCTTGGAAGGTAGGATCTAGCAGGGTGCTACTGCTGGCCTGTTTCTGGGTCTGGGTGCTGCTAAACAACTGTGTTCAGTTAGTAAAAATCTATCTACCTTTGTATCCTTATGTTGAACACTTTTTTTTCTCTGTGTATTCCTGTGTGTGTGTGTGTGTGTGTGTGTGTGTGTGTGTGTGTGTGTATCACATACACACAATTTCTGTATTCAAAATTTTGTAAAGGAAACATGGTTGACATAAATTATACAAGAATGAATCTGAACTGCAACCTGTCACCATACACCAAAATTAACTCAAAATGGTTTAAAGACCTCCAAATAAGACCCAAAACAATAAACTGCATAGAAGAAAACATTGGTAGTAAACATGTAGACCTGGGGTTCAGGGAGGACTTTATAAACCTGACCTCAATGGCAAGGGAAGTAAAAGCACAAATAAATGCGTGGGACCTTATCAAACTAAAAAGCTTCTGCACAGCAAAGGAAACCATCAACAAAGCAAAGAGGCAACAAACCAATTGGGAGAAAACATTTACAAACAATGGCTCTGATAAGGTGTTAATATCTAAAATATATGAAGAACTTGTACAACTTAACAACAGAAAAACAAGCAATCCAATTTTAAAAATGGGCAGAAGCCCTAAATAGACACTTCTCCCATGAAGACATACAAACCACCAACAGATATATAAAAAATGCTCAACCTCACTAGCAATTAGGGAGATGCAAGTTAAAACCACAATGAGATACCACATCACCCATTAGAATGGTTATAATCAACAAGACAAGGAAAAACAAGTGCTGGAGAGACTGTGGACAAAAAGGAATCCTCATACACTGCTGGTGAAGGCAGTATGGAGATTCCTCAAAAAATTAGGAATGGAATTACCATATGACCCAGCAATACCTCTTGTGGTTATCTACCCAAAAACTTGAAAACCTTAATTCGCAAAGATATATGTACCCCAGTTTCATTGCAGCACTGATCATGGTGGTCAAGCTGTGGAAATAACCAAAGTGTTCTTTGATGGATGACCAGATAAAGAAGTTGTGATACATTTACAAAATGGAATACTACTCAGTGATAAGATGAAATACAGCCATGTGTGACAACACGGATGGACCTTGAAACTATCATATTAAGCGAAATAAGTCAGACTGAAAGAAGCAAGAAACATATGACCTCACTTTTAGGTGGAATATAAAACTGACAGTAACAAAAAAATAAAACTTCATGGACACAGTCAATAGTTTAGTGGTTACCTGAGGCTAAAAGGAAAGGTGGGTGGGAGAATGGGGGTGGGGGGTAGTAGGGAGTGGACATTAAATATATGGTAATGGAAAGTGAGCTGATTATGGATGGTGAGCACAAATGCAACGCATAGACAATGTAATGTAGAATTGTTCACCTAGAAACTATATAATTTTTACCAACCAATGTCACCCCAATAAATTTAACACTAAATAAAAAAGAAATCTGTATAGCTCTCCTAATGTAGAAGTGACTAAAACATAAAATAAAATTAGCACAATGTTTTTATTAGGTTTTTATGTAATATTAAAGGTGACTCATGGCATTGTGTTCTCAAATATACTTTTTGGAATTAGCCAAACCAGGGTTCAATTTCCAGCACTGTCATTTACTAATTATTTATCCTCCAATAAATTAATCCCTGTAAGCATTAGTTTTTTTCAGCAGTAAAATATGTATCCCAATACCTACATAATAGAATTATTGATATTACACAATAAAATAATATATGTAGGGGAAACCAGGATGGCTCAGTGGGTTAAGCACTCTCTTTGCAGCCCTGGTGACCAAGGATCGAATCCCAGTCTTGGCCCGTGCAAACCCATATGCTGAACTGTGGCATGCTTCCCATGGGGAAGACCCCCAATTTGGTTCTCACCACCCCCCAAGTTCAGCCCCTGGCTTGAAGGGGCATACCCCCCAGGTGGGAATCCCCCAGCCCAATTCCCACCCTGCGCGGCCCTTCCCCACCTGTGTGAAATGAAACAATGTCAAAAAACTGATGACATACAACTATGGAGACTACTCTGGGTCCTCCCCCTTCTCTCTGTCTCTGTCTCTCTCTGTCTCTGCCAAAAACAATGAAATTAAATTTAAAATATATATATATGTAAATGGTTTAGCTCAGGATCCAACATGTAATGGCGATTACTGCTAATGGTGTTGAACTGCTTTCACACATATTATCTGAAACTCTCTAGAACTCTAAGCAGTGGTCATGCTCGGTGAAACGTAGTACAGTGTTCTGCACAACATGGGACTTTTAACCACTGGTGGCAAACAATATGATTTTAGGTGGCACACAGGTAGGGCCTTAAATAACTCTGAATGGCATAGTGAGAAAATTATTCTCCTTCAAAGCTTTTGATTAAATTACAAAAAGTTCTGAGTTTGAAGCCAGTATGTCTTCAATGTCTTTCTACCGCTTGCCAGTATCCTTTTTAACAAAGGAAGAGCAAATCTCAGGCTTCAGTCCTTAGTCAGATTCTCTTGCTATAATTTAACGATTTAGTTTGGGTTTTGTTCTGTTCATGTGTTTTCTGGACACCTCTCGTGGCAAATGCTACTGATTATCCATTTGCAACAACTACATATAATTTTACTTTACATAAATTTTTTAGGTTAAAAGGGATTCAATCAAAATATATTTAGGATATAATAGAACATTTGGAACACAGACTATAAAAAAGTATGGCAATTTGTGATTTATTGGTCAGATTCTCCACACCCCCTTCAAATGAATTTGACAATGGGAAAGCAAGAAAACCGTTTCATGGAGTTTGGGCCCCTGATTTGGATCAAAGATATTAATAGAGATCAAAGAGGAGTAAAGAACATTTAAGTTTCTTCTGGAGACACAACATTTGTTTTCTTCTGAAGAATCAACTCAGGAAAAGATTTGTTGTTGCAATCTTAAGAAATCCTACTTCCAACTCCTAGCATAGTAAGAGGTTCGGTGGCCTGAAACTTTCAATTCTGCCCCCCAACCCACACCAGGAAAACTCTTTTTGAAATATGTCTCTGAATTTGTTAAATACAGAGGGTGGTGCTTAGCTCAAGCCTAAGAAACCAAAACTATGAATGGGATCTGGCTGGCCTATGAAAGATGCACACAGTCTCTTCTGAGACAATGAAACCAGGACAATGCCGCTGTGAAAGTGTCAGCTTTGCACTTCAGAATCTACATAGTAGGCTGGTAGGCCATGTAATCCCAAGAAGTGTTTCCTGCATACCAATGAATGCTATGGGGCGAGGGCAGTGTTGCAGACAAAGAGCTCTCTTGGGTCCTTCCCTTTAAGGCTATTTTCCTATGCAGAAAAAAATTAGGACACACAGTACAATTTCAATACATTGACTAGAAACTCCCCAAAATGCAACATTAGAACTTTTTAAAAATGAAAATTGAGATTAGAGGTAAAAATCATCACAATTAGAAATGACAAACTCAACCATACACTATCTTCTGTATGGAATTATCACAAAATGTTGACCATGAGTCAAATTTCTAAAATATGTCTTAGACGATTTAGTAAGCCTTCTTATCGTAAAATAAACAAGGTATATCAGAGTGGAAACTTCATTTCCTGTTGAGCTATAAACTTCTATTAGAAGTATAACCATATATTTCAAACCCACTGTTTGAGTGACTTAGAGGACTTTTTCTTTATCTTATGTTTATCTGTACTCAGAGCCCCTGGATTAATGTATATAATTTTCTCAAATAATGTCTCATATTTACTATTTCATTCTATACATATTCTGAATACCTGCTTACATTTCATATCTTGTTCTAGCCAAAGAAGTTAAACAATGGTGAACCAGACATAAATGTTCACTGCTTTTGGTAAGCAATGAAAAATTAATACCGGTAAGTATGGCATGTGTTACAAAATAGTGGAAAGCATAGTGCTTCAAGGAGTAATGTGTAGTCCTAATGGGGAGTGAGGGAGGGAAAAACATTGCTCATTATTTTTGTGCACAATAAGAAACGTGGTCACTGAAACAGATTCTGCACTCCCTTAAAATGACAATCAAAACATAATAATTGTGATACTGATAAAAGTGTCGTGTGTATATGGCACTGAATGAATGCTTGCAAGTCATTTTTGGCATGATTTTAAGTCAGGTGGCTTTGTTATATTTCAAAGCATAAGTTCAAAAGAAATATTTTGTTTTTCATTCTGTGTGGTGTTGCTGAAATGCTACCAAGGAAAGATAGACCTTTATCCCATGCTAGTTACCCAGGCGATTGTAATTTACTCCAACTTTTCCAGATGCTTGTGTTATTTTTGTTTTGTTCTGGTTTTTTTAACATATGACGATAATCAGTAAAGATTTCCTGTCCATTTTAGCATCAGAGGTAGAAGATAAATAAAGAACTAGACAGTCAAAGATGCATCCACTGAAAATGTCTACAAGAAGGCATATTTTTCAAAGGGACCCTGAGGCACATAGCAGGTTAATTTTGGATTTGAAGAATACTACTTCAGTGAAACAATGTTGTTTACTTGGAAGGAAAAAAAATGGAAGGAAAAGAACAATGGTTTAGGCATAGAGCAAAATAATCTACTATAAAAATAAGCACCAATGAAGAAAAGTAAATATATGGCATGTGGAAAAATATACTTCCTCAAAGTGTTATGAAAAGTAACAAATACTAAATCACATTGAGGAAGAGACATTTCTTCATAATGATTTTCTACAGATGTCAGCCATGTCGGGCCACTAATTTATGTTTAGAAAAGAATGAATGGTTTTAGCTGAAGAATTTTTAGGTTTGATGTTTAAGGTTTCTTGGAAAGATCACTGGCTGTTTTGTGTACATAAAGAATACTTATAAACACATACTCCAAGTATCTTATTTGTGATAAGGAGGCAGTAATGATCTGTAAAAGGTGTGAGTATCACTATGGTAACAGCAAAACTAACCAACCTCTGCCCCCTTTATCTTGTTACCCTCCTCACATGCGGTAGTTCTTTGTTTTCCTGTTTCTGTTAATGTTGTGACTATTGTCCTGCCTTCCAAAGTTGAAAGCAGCTGTTAGAATTACGGTTTGGAATTACACAACCACCTGAGGCCCAAGTTGTCACCAACTCTTTAACCTTAAAGTATCTACTTATCCTCTCTCTTAGCTTCAGTTTTCTTCTGTATACAGTAGGAACCATACTATCTTCCTCACTCACAATAATGCAGCTAAGCTGGATATAGTAAGCATTCATTATGTCAGCCAATACCATTATGATTGCAATCAGCCACCCTTCCTCAGCATCATGTTTCTTATTCATCTTCATTCGGTCTGAGCTTGTGACACTCCCTACCTCTATAATTCCGTATTTCCTAGAGTTTGACCTTCCTTGGTCACGAACCCTTGTTCTTCTGTCCTCATGAAGACAAAATAAAAAGAGCATTCCTCTTTTGGACACCTGGTTTCTGCTATAAATGCAAACTGTCCCTTCCCTGCTGGCAAGCTTACCCAGATATGACTCCCAGATGCCTGAAATCACAGGCTGATAGGTTCCCTGGCCTAAACTGTTTTCAGATGGGAAGACTATAATACTACCTACCTTATCTGGCAAGCAGTCTTGTTTCTTCTGAACAAGATTACTCTATAACCTAAGGCATTTAACTTCTGTCACTACCTTTCATCAGGGATTCACCCAAACTTCCTCCGTAGAAACCTTGATGCTCATTGTAAAGTAGAAAGTCTGAACAAAACATGAGAGTTTCTCAGCTGCCACTGATACCACAGTCTGACATGTATACGTAAGTGCTCCCTTTGATTCTTTACCACAGGCTCCTGGGAGTCCAAGTGGTTGTGTTGAGTTTTGTTTCTTTTCATCACTGTTCCCCTCCTCCCTCACTTTCTCTCTATTTCTTTCCTCTGTCTTGCTCTCTACTGCTCCTGTCTTTTCTACTCACTCTTATGTTGCTTTTTATTATACCTGAGTGGTGAATTTTTTTTTCATGTGATCTGAAACATGTTTGAGTGCTTCAAGGTGCATCTGGCTTAATCAATACTCTGGTAGTCTCCCAGCATAGCTTCTTGAGTCTGCTGTCTAAATGGATGACACAAAAATAGAGCAAGATATAACTACTCAGGCAGATTGGATAAATAGAATTTCGCTCTAGAGTTGTGTTGTTTTGTTTTGTTGCTTTTTGACTGCCTTAGGATGCTCAAACCCATTCTAAGAGTTGAAGAAGGAGCTAAAATAACGTGAAAATATTTCACCTCATTTCTAATGAGTATTAAAACATTTGAAGATTAGCCTCCTTGCCCTCAAGGAAAAGAAAGCTTTTTTTAATCATTGCTAATAGTATGGGCTCCAGACTTCTGAATTCATTAAAATCCATAATAAAAGAGAAATTGAGACTATAACTTTATGTATACCTATAAAAGGGATCATGGGAAATTTTAGTGGTAAGAGGACCCAGCAGGATGGTGACTGGATGGAATTACAAATGTGTGGGAGCAATGAGAAGGCATCTCAGAGGTGTTGTCCCAAGAATGTGTGTTCATGCTTGTGTGTATCTGTGCTTAGAAAGGAAGGAGTTTGAACCTAATCATGAAGTCATTCACCCAGAGAAATTCCAACGTAGAGAATACTGTTTGAGGGCTATAAACCGTATTGCATCGAAGTTCTTAGCAGATGACAAATTCAACTTTACTTAAGTGAGACTGCCACCCATTACATTGAGGTCTGGTAGTCCCCGGTCTTTGTGGAGGAAGGAAATCACCTCCTTCCTCACAGATCTTCCTATGACTGCCCAAAAGGGAAAATGTCGTGCCATGTCCAGAAACTTGGCTCTGCTACTTTACTCCTCAGGTCTTTCTAGAGAAACTGTAATCCCAATGTTACTCCTAGAAATTAGCAAAATGCTGGGGAGGAATCCTCGCACCCTTAATTTAAACAGCTAAACTCAACACACTCATTAGTTAGGAATCATAGGTGTCTGAGATGGGGCGTCCCCAAGCCTCTCTCCAAGCTGCCCTTGACTGCCTGCCTGCCCTAGCTTTTCTTCCACCTCCTTGTGGGCGAAGTGTGGGTCTGAGGACTTGAAGATCATGCAGACTTGAGTCTCTATAGACTATTAGTTCTGGAGAAGAATCCGCAGCATACAGAATCTTCACTTTCTAATAATTCATCATAATAGTATAATTGATATAGGATAGTATCAATAATATATTTCAAACTTATCAATTTGATTCTCTTCACCACCATGGCCTTCATCTGTACTTATCACTGACTATACGTTTGTATTATTTCAATTACTTCTTTTCTCTCCTATCCCTCATTCTTTACCTTGTTCAGCAAATTGTGGACAAAATGAGCCAGGTGATAACACTGCCCCCCAAAACCATCCTCGCATTGGCCCCAAATCATACCTCAAATCACTGTTTGGGAAATTACGTTTTTATGAAGTTGGCCCCAGTGTATTGAAAATCACCCATCTAGACACAAAGCCATCAAGGTCAACAAGAAGGCTGCTACCTTCACCAAGCATCTTACCCGTCTCCTATGTGCCAGGCAATGAAAATAACCAGTCAAAAAATGTATGTCCAAAAATATAGAGCATGATAATTTATAACATATAAGACAGTCTACAGGGAATTGTGTTTTTTCTGCCTGCCACTCTTTACTTTCTCATGTTGCCAGTTTATTCTGCTGGATTCTTCTTATCTTGTCAAACTTTTAGCATCCCTCTGAATGCAACTTTTGGGATCCTCCTCTTTTCTCATGAGTTTGTATCCTCTACTAATGTCTACATTTATATCTACAGTTCAGTATGCCACCTCCACACATTCATTTAATGAAATAAACTTCTAAAAACCTGTTTCAAACTATTTTACGTGAAGTTATTTCACTACTCTAAGCAGCTTATTCACCTAGGATTGAAAACAACAGCTACATTTTAGGTTTGTTGCAGTTAAAATGAAATATCTTATTGGTGTTTTGTTTCTGTTTTGTTTTGTTTTTAATTTTAAAGTGCTGAGATGTTTAAGTGATTTAAAATTAGAGAACAGCCTTAATATTACTTCCAAAATCCACCCAGATATTGAAATTCCCAATGACACAAGTACAGTGTTTTTTCAAAATAACATTCCTCTATTCAATGTATAATTAATATATCTTGTAAGAATATGCATTTTTCACAGGACTTGCTAGGTGAAAATTATGTTAACTTTTCAAATGTGTCTGGCAAACAGATTTTTCCTGAATTGATTCTTTAGGATAAAAAAATGTTGTGTCTCCAAAAGAAACTAATATGTTACCAACAAAATGGCAACAGACAATTGCAGAAAGGCATACTTCATTTATATTTACATTCTTATTATTCTTTGTAAAAATTTTCTACAGAAAATCATAACTAAAAGAATTGATTATGACAATCAAAATTGATTTTTTTTAAATACTAAAGTTCAAACAGAAGTTCACTTTCACACAGTTATTATGGTGTCACAAAGACCTGGGCACTGCAAATGCTGCAAGATGTCCTTGCTGTTAGTCTAATTATACAAGGTTGCTCTAAAATAAAAAAATAAAAAAAAAGTGTCAGCAGGAAATATTACTGACTGGTAAATGTGGATGAAATTCAAGCAAACGCTACAAACCAAGTACTATTTCTGCAACCTAATGAGTTTTTGGAAACATTTGCTGGGCAATTATGATTAATCCAAAAGAAATCCTGGCAACTAGTGATTTTAATTCAATTTATGGGTTATTAGGGCATTGAGAAGGTAAGATAATAGTTCCTTTAATGGGGCAGCTTTTAAGCAGGAAATTATCTTTTGAATGCTTGAAGGAAAACATTTCAAGATTTGAAGAACCCTGCAGTGATTATTAAACCCTCTAACAAGCATTCTCCTTTCTGTAATATCAACCATAATAAGATTTCCTTGTCCTGCTCACTTTCAACCTTTCAATCTAGGTCAGTCAACCCACCCACAATGTCACATTTCTGATCTCATCTTCTTTATGAATTCCTGTTATCTCACACTGGTTTTCCCCTTTTAAGCATAACTTTTTGTCTTTCCCCTTTACCAATTCTTCAATGGTACAGAATCTGCTCATCATGTCTACCGTGATTCCTGGTCCCTCTACTTATTAATATTTCTTTTATCCTCAACCATTTATTATTTCAATTTCTCCATCATGGATATACATTACAATTTCACCATACTTCTTTTGAAAGTCAGCTAAAACATGCAAAGAGAACACACATAGCTTCAATGGATGGGGCTGAAATAACTGGCAAAAGTCATTAGATTATAAAACAGGAGAGATAGACACAACTCACAGCAGCAAAATAAAATATTGCAATAGAAAAGAACCAGAACAGCATGATCAACAAACAGCAAAAAAAAAAAAAAATGAGTTTAATGGTAGAGAAATCTGGGAGAATAAGTATAAGATCCCTGTGGAGTATGTGGGAACATTGGCTGCATTCTAATAGCCAAGGATTCTATTACCCACAATGGGCCTCCTTTTGTGTTCTTGAGTTCACCTGTTAGAAAGCTTTGGCATATGCTGATACATTTTGTCAGGTGTGCTATGGTCTCTTGTGACTATTATTTTGGTGTTTATGTCTTAATAAACAAGTGATTAGAGTTATTTATGAACTGAACGGTATTAATGCTATAGGCTTGGATCTTATGTGGTGTTTGGCTCAGGGAACAATGGCTGCAAGCCACCCACTTCCTTAAAGGCACACATAATACAATGTTAAAATTATGTATGTTAAAATGACAATTACAACAAGGTATAACTGCTGTAAGCTCAAGACATGAACAGAGCCTCTCCTTTTGCCTAAGTAAAAACGGTATACACAGTCAGGGTTAGCTTCTTAGTATGGGTCTTTTTGTGCAATCACAAAAAGTCCCATTGCCCAAAGGGCCCCGTCTTGGTTCAATGAACTTTTGTTGCCTTCCTAATTTCTAATAATTTTATTTTTGAACTTATGTTTTGCTAGTGAAGACAATGAAGCATGCATGTTAGTACAAAAGACACTTGTATTATTTGTAATATGTTCATCATTGTTCTTTGTCATTGCATTAGGGTATAGCATTTGTGATACTCCGTGAATGGAATTCTGGTGGGCACAAACTCTGATAGTTCCACAGACTCAAAGTAAGCATAGGGTCACAATGTGTCTTCCATCTGGGACTGAATAATCCGAGCATGCCAGCACTCAGAGGTCACACTTTCTAGAACCAGAACTTACTTCAAATGCAGACACAAGGCAGTGCAACTCTAAACAACGTGAACAGCCAAGGAATCCTACCATTACCTTCCCTAATGGTGTTACTTCAGTTTTATCTAAGCACTTATGGTACAAATGATGACAAAAGGGAAAGACAGGACAATCAATAGTTTCCTTTCATTTCCTTACTCATCAGTGAGCTAAAGTCAGTATATTGATAGAATGTGTGTATATCAAGATGTGTAATAGAAGCAGTTGAATTAGTTTTGTATACCATTTCCATATGGATGAAATATGGATTATATAATTTTGGTGGTTATACATACAAGTTAAATGTTCCTATATTTGTATTATGAACTGGAATTGAGTAATATAAACAGTGCTATGAAAGTCCCTTTTCCTCCAAAGCCTCTCTATCACTTGTGATTACTTGTCTTGTTGATGATAGCCATTCTAACAGGTATAAGGTGATATCTCACTTTGGTTTTATTTTTCATTTCCCTAATAGCTAGTCAAGTTTAGCAATTTTTTTCCCATATATCTGTTGATCATCTGTATTACATGTCTTCTTTTTTTTTGACAGAGAGAAAACCGAACTGGGGGAGCTCCCAGTTCAGCACATGGTTCCGCACGGACCAGGGCCGGGATTCGATCCCTGGTCCTCGGTGCTGCAAAGTGAGCGCTCAACCCACTGAGCCATCCCGGCTTCCCCTGTATTACATGTCTTCTTGAGAGAGTGTCTGTTTAGGTCCTCTGTCCATTTTTTTAAAAATGGATTATTTGTTGTGTTGTTATTGTTGCTTTGAGTTGTATGAGTTCTTTATATATTTTAGTTATTAGCTCCTTATCAGAGGTGTTGTTTGCAAATTCATCTCCCATTGAATTGGTTGATTCCTTGTTTTATTGGTTTCTTTTGCTGTGCTGAAGTATTTTAGTTTGACATAGTCCCATTTATTTATTTTTGCTTGTAGTTCCTGGACTTTGAGGTCAAATTGATAAAATTCCCTCTGAACTCAAGGTCCATAAGTTTAGTACCTATGATTTATTTTAAGCAATTTATTATTTCAGGTCTTATGCGATGGTCTTTGGTCCATTTTATTTTTGGTATATAGTGACAGCAGACTAGTTTCATTCTTTTGCACTTGGCTTTCCCAGCACCATTTATTGAAGAATCTTTCTTTTCTCCATTGTATGTGTTTGGCTCCATTGTCAATATTAATCTGCCTGAGTGTGGGTTTATTTCTTGGTTCTCAATTTTATGCCATTGGTCCGTGTGTCTCTTTTTCTGCCAATACCATGCTGTCTTGATTATTGTCACTTTGTAGTATAAATTGAAATCAGAGAGAGTAATGTCTCCAGCCCTGGTCATTTTTGTTGAGATTGTTTTGGAGATTCTGGGTCATTTGCGATTTCATACAAATCTGTTGATTTTATGTTCAATTTCTTTTTAAAATGCCATTAGTATTTTCATTGGGTTTGCATTAAATCTGTGTGTTGCTTTGGATAATACGACCATTTTAGCTATGTTGATTCTTCCAATCCCAAATATCTTTCTGTTTCTTTATGTCTACTTCAATTTCTCTTAACAAGGCCTTATAGTTTTCAGTGTATAGGTCCTGCCCCCACTGTTATTCAACATAGCATTGGAAGTCCTAGCCAGAGCAATCAGGCAAGAGAAAGAAGTGCAAGGCATCCAAATTGAGAATGAAAAAGGTGAACTGTCACTTTTTGAAAATCACATGATCCTTTATATGGGAAACCTTAAAAATGCCAGTGGGGGGTGGTGTGGATGGGTGGGGGGTGGTGTGGGTGGGTGGGGATTAGAAACAATAAACAAATGCAGTAAAGTTACAAGATATAAAAGCAATGCACAGTAATCCATTGCATTTCTATATACTAATAATAAAATTTTAGAAAAATAAATGAAGAAGAGAAATTCCTTTTTTAATTGAACTAAAAGTATAAAATACCTAGGAATAAACTTAACATTTAAGTTAATCTTGATGTATTTGTTTTGACACCTCTTTTTCTCACTCAGTGCAGATGGAAATAAACACTTTTAGAACCTAGAACAACCTTTAGATCCTATCAACTAAGGAAAGGATATAGAGTATTGCCATTTCTACTATATTTAGAAATAAGAGTAAAACCGTATTTTTTATTTTAAATTTAGCACTTCTTGAAGCAAGTATCAATTTTTTTCTATCAAAATGAGTAATTGTTAGTGGAAATAATTAACATTTGCATGTATCTTGTCCTTTCAAATCTCTCTTATTTTTTCTTACATGTATCAGGTTGTTCTAAATATACACCTATGGAATCCTTCAAATAGTCTATTATGTCAATATGCTCCTCCTTGCTCCAGATTATTACACAGAGGCTTTGGCCTATAGGTGCCCTGTTGAATAGTTGCCTCGGCAGTTGTAGATTCTTTTTTTGTAATCATGTTATATTGATGTATTTCTCTTTTCAGTGAGAAACAAAATACCTCTGGCTTTGTTTGCAGTTACATGTAATATCAACACTATACTTTCCCTGGAGGTCATGAGCTTCACTAGTGGTCAGTTTTCTTATAGAAAATGAACTCAGGCTTAAAATTGGAAAAGTAGTATGTACACATGGTCTTTGAGAAACAGGATGGCCAATTTTCCATTGCCTTTTTATCCTAAATGATATGTGGTGAAGTCTCCATCTTTCTGTGCATCTGTAGAATATTATTGCAATATATTTGTTATATTTATTTTAAATATTATTTTTTTTTAATAATGTGTCCTCCATCCAATAAAACTGTGAGCAGGTATGGTGGGATGAACAGAAATTATTTCTTATTTATTTTTTATTCTCAGAAGGTAGCTAGTTACTTTATATAAGCAGTCAACATATATTTGTTGAATAAATAAAATGGTAGAATTTTAACCTAGATTTCCCCCAGAGAAATCACATTCACAGCAATAACTCAAATGTCACTGGCTTGCTCTATTTACTTGCATTCTGCAAGAATTCTAGTTTCCTATTGTGGTGTGGTTATATATTTATGGACTCAAACAGTGTTGCTGTTGCTTTTTCTAGAAAACTCTGTGAGATGGAAACTGCACACTATTAGTATGTTATGGATGCCACTCACAATGGCACAGTCTTCTTGCTTAGGGGATTAATTTCCCAAAGCTCAACTCTGAGCTGCCAAAGTAGTACTGGGTTTCCTTCAGTCAATACTGTTCAGTAGCTATACTGTTTTCCATGTAAAAATAGGTACTATGTTTTTTTCCAAATATATGACAGGTATAGTCATCATTAATTCATTTATTCAATTAACAAATATCTGTTGAAAGTCTTCTGTGTGATAAGCACTGCTCAAGGCACTGGACATCATATATTAAACAAGATAGCAAAGGTACTTATTACTATGGCATTTATATTTAAGCGAGAGTTGAGATAATAAATACTTGACAAATTTATGATTTTACCTAGTGACATAGCACAGCCTATGCTCCATATCTTACATGCCTCCTTTTTTTTAATCTGAGTCACAAGTTTCCTTCATAGTTTATGGCTTCTAAAAATCAAGATACGTACTATACTATGTCAATTTACTGTCACATATTCTTCTATGATGTTTTCTGTGAAAACTTGTTATTGATAGTGCATGTGATGAAGAATTGCTCCTTAAGATGTAGGAAATATTACAATACCTTTCACAGACACCACTTTTAAGTGTTACCTAATGCCATTTTCATGGAGCAACAGGAAACCAGTTCATTTAACTGAGCTAAGAAGTATAGAGCACATTTTCCATCAAATATCTTTGCTCTAATTCCTTTACTCAATATTCTCCTTAAAGACTTTGTGCCATCCCTTTTCATTGCCTCATGAGACACATTCTTGATGGGCCTGGATGACCCTCCTCACTAGATATACTCAGACATGCCTCAGACTTAACCATAGGCTCCACTTAGACTCAAGCTGTGACTGCAACTGGCAATTAACTCATCCCATCCTCTCCTTTTACAGCTGAGAAAACCAAATCCTCAGAGGTTGAGATGTTCAAAATCTACCTCAGTGTCAGGATTGAAGCCCATGTATTCACAACTTGGAAGCCATTTACCTTTCCACAAGAGCATCTACCAATTTACTTTACATACTTTAAAAATTATTTCACCTGGCCCCCAGATATCGTTCTTCCTAAATAACACATGTAAAATCTTCAAAATAATATTCAAGACATTGAACCAAGTTTTGAAAGGTATTATTGGATCCTTTCTCTGTAGAGGGGCTACAGAACATATGAGAATTATAAGAAGTCACTTGGGAAGCTGGGATGGCTCAGTAGGTTGAGCACTCACTTTGCAGCCCCAGGGACTGAGGATCAAATCCAGGCCCCGGCCCATGAGGACCCATGTGCTGAATTGGGGAGTGCCCCCAGTTTGGTTCTCACTGGGGTGAGACCCCAGCCCAGTTCCTGCCCTGCGCAGCCCTGCGCCCACCTATGGAATGAAACTATATGGAAAAACCAATTAGGTGCAGCTGTGGAGACTGCTTTGGGCCCTCCTCCTTCTCTCTGTCTCTGTATCTCTCTCTCTGTGTCAAAAACAATAAAAATAAACTTAAAAATAAAAAATAAAAAAGAAGTCACTAAGGCCTTATGCATTACCATTTCATGGACAATTGAGTATAAAGCATTGTAATATATGAACATCTCCAAACACTACATGCTCAAAAATAATACGTTAGTGTTATACAAATAATTTCTATACAGTAATCACTAAAATGATTATCAGTCATTGAACATACTTAGTTTGGATTCTATTAAACTCAAATAACAGTATAAATTCTGGATGATCTATCAATGTAGGCTTCATGTTTGATGATAAAGAAGAAAAGTTATATAAAATGTACTGCAAGGAACTTTATCCCACTCTTTCTCTAAAGTTCATTTTCAGCCAAGCAGTAGTAAATCTAATAAAAGTCTCCCTTTATGGAGAAGGCCAAGAGTCACATCTATTCTCTTTTTTTCTAATAGACTATGTGCACCAAGGCCTCTATGGAAAACGATGGTGAAAAAAATTAGCTCAAATGAATGATAACTTTTTTGAAAGTGCTGTGGAAAGAACTTTCTGAAAGATTTTGGACTTTGCAAGTTACATCTTAAAGGTAGTGAATATGAATAATGCTATATTTTTATAAAAGGCAGAAGGGTGACATTCTTGGTATTAAAAAAGTTGTGGTAGAATGTTTCATTGTTAACTAGTCTTTAACCTAGAATTTATAATTATAGATTTTTGTCAAATATCACCCAAAAATTATTACAAAGAATTAATATATCACAAGCAAATATTTGATAAGAAGCCTCGGAAAAAAGATGTATGTTTCTCGATCATATTTTCTGAACCTTGGAGTTCTGCTTAACACTTTTCCTGAAGACACCAATAAGAGAGCATGTGTGAGAGGAGCAGTAGCTGATGATAAAAGCTTGGGAAGTTCTATACATCTTTCTAGAGGTTAATATACATATTAGCAGAAGTGTTACTTTACGTGAGCTACTATAAGAGAGAATCCCAAGATGGTTATCTTAGAACAGTACAAATGTATTGTCTTACTGTTCTCAAGGCCGAAGTCTGAAATTAAAGTGTTGGCAAAACCATAACTCCTCTGAACGTGTAGAGAAGATTCTGTTCCAGAACTCTTCCAGCTTTGGGGAGTTCCTTGGCTTGAGGCACCATAACTCCCATCCTCATATAGTCCCTGTCCCTATGTGTGTGTCTGTGTCCAGATTTTCCTTTTGTATGAAGACAGTGGTCATATTGTATTAGAGACCCTTCCTACTCCATGATGACCTTACTCAATGTAATTAATGACATCTGTAATGACCCTATTTTTTAATAAGGTCATACTCTGAGGTGCTGCATGTTAGGACATCAACAAATAAATATTTAGGGGTCACAATTCAACCCATAACAACATAATAAAATCTTTTGGAATACCATATATAAATAATATTTTATTTTGGTTTTATTTAGGAATTTCTGGGGGGTGTTTTAAATAAAAAATACAGTACTTTATTAGTATATTCCTATTAGCATCTTAGAAAATAGTGTAAGAAAGAGGCAGAAGAGAAACGAAGGCATGAATTGTAGCATATCCCTACATTTAAGGTGTGGTGATGTGGACGGCAACTGGAACCTGAGAAGAAAGTTGTGTAAATAATCGCTGAAGAAGTAGAAAGACAGAAGTAGAGTAAATATGAAGGATGGAAAAGATTTTAACATGAACAGGATACTTAGTGGTCTATTGCCTATAAGTATGTCAACCGGCTTTTGCTGTACAGTAGAACACCCCAGATCTCAATGGCTGAAAACAGTAGGCGTGTATTTCTCACATCTGTGTTCTTCAGCAGCTCTGTACTGAACTTGGCTGATCACTGCTTATTCACTCACACACCTGTGGGTGGGCTCTTTTCCAGATCAGTGCGTTTAGGCACCATGTCCTCTTATGGCAATGGCAGAGGTACAAGGGGACAAGTGGAAATATCTAAGGCCCCAGCTTGGAAGGACTTACACCTCATTATATTGGCCCCCACAAATCACAAAATCGAGCCCACAATTAGGGTAGGGCATTCGTCTTCACATCTGAAGGCACCTGTTCACTGATCATCCTGCCTGAAAGGTAAACGCCCACAGGAAGCATATCAGCCCTGTGGTACCACCCACAGACGCAAGAACTGCAGGATTTTTACATATTTAATTTCCTCTTCAACCTGGAGTTTCTACTTCCAAGAAGAAAAATTGGGCTTTTACAACACTAACTACAGCCAATACTTAAGGAATCTAAAGCCTTACCAAGGGAATGTCTGAGGGTCCTTATTTTATGTTTAACAGTGATATAAAGTATATGTTAATGGGTACTGAGCTGCAGATATACTAGGTGTACAAGGGTTGTCTATATATAATCCAGCCATTGTCAATATAACAAGAATGGTTACATGGCAGGATACTTTCCAAACAGCCCTCATATATCAAGACCATGCATGCACACAAATGCACAACGTACATATTTGCTCTGTACACCGGTAGACTAAAACTTTGGCCTCTTCATTGTAACCTCCCTCTTTATTCTCTGATTTACCTTCTGACCTTCAAGTACAGCCAGGGTATTTCACCTCTCTGTTGGTCCACATTCTCTAATATTCAATACCTCCCCCCAAAAAATTCAGTGACCTGATAGATAAAACTTGATCATTTTATTGGAGATATATACATCTCTGTGAACACATGGCCACGTTTTATTGCATAAAATTAGCTATAAGATGGAAAGGCAAAATCTAATGCCTAATAAATCATGATACCTATTCATTAATCCAGTATTTATTAAATAGCCATGGTACATAAAGAGTTGTCTGGAATGCTGGGGTAGCTCAGCAGGTTGAGCACCTGTCTTGCAAACATGAGGTCCAGGGATTGAATCCTAGCTTGTGCAAAACCCATATGCTGAACTGAATTGTGGCACAACTAGTAACTGTCAAGCCTCACAGCAAAGGCTCTTGCCTCCCCTGTGTGAGGCCCCCAGTTCAGTTCTTGATGTGTGCCGCCCTACATCGACCTGTGTACAATGAAACCATCTCACAACTAATGATGTACAACTATGGAGACTACCCGCTTCTGTCTCTCTCTCTTTCTGTCTCTCCTTCTCTCAAACACAATAGATGTTTAAAAAAGAAAGATTTGTTTCAGACTGGGGGAAATACAACACTGTAAGCATCAGTTTCTTAAGAATTTTTGTCATATCACATTAAATCAGCTGTGACATAAAAAAATTAATTGCAAAATAAATCATGATACCTTTTTATTCATCTAATATTTATTGACTGCCTGTTATGTTTTGTTTCCTAATCTAGACTCTAGAGATTCTGCAATTAACTCAACGTACACTGTAGTGGTAGTTACAGACAAAAATAAATACACTAATAAATATAAAAAAATAATTCCAGGTGACTATAAGTGCTATGTAGAAAAGTTAAAACAGAGAAAAAGGGTAGACTGTGATGGGTAGGTGCTGTTTTAGAAAGAGCTACCAAGTGTGACTTTTTTTTTTTAAGATTTATTTATTGTTCTTGACAGAGAGAGAGATACAGAGACAGAGACAGAGACAAGAGGGAGGGCCCAGAACAGTCTCCATAGTTGTACATCATTGGTTTTTCCACATAGTTTCATTCCACAGGGGCTGCACAGGGCAGGAACTGGGCCAGGGTCTCGCCCTGGTGAGAACTGAACTGGGGGAGCTCCCAGTTCAGCATATGGGTCAGCACGGCCGGGGCCAGAATTTGATCCTTGGTCCCTGGGGCTGCAAAGTGAGCGCCTAACCCACTGAGCGATCCCGGCTTCCCTGTGTGACTTTTTAAACAGGTAAAAATTAAACAAAGAGAGTAAAAACCAAGAGAATATCTATGGAAAGACTACCAGAGCAAAACCACAGCAGACACAAGAAGACTGCAGTGGTATTATGTTTGACATATTCAAAAATATAAAGAAGACCTGTGTGGCTATGAGAGAAGTAGCCTGCATCCATCCAGTCCAGATAGGGGCACACATTATCGAGATTTGAGATTTCATTCCAAGAGTTAGGAAAAGCAATGGGAGGGTTTTGAATCAGGGTGTAGGAGAATAGTAAGCACATTATTTTTATTATTAATGCATGGTGTTACTTTATCCAGTAACGTACTATAATGTAGAACCAATCCAAATTCCCAGACTTATCACAACTACATTCTTCCATAAATTCTGATTCTCTAGGAAAAGATATTGTCATCATTTCCCATTACTTCTGTCACTACTTGCAAAATCTACCCATCTTTCAAGGTCTCTACGTTTTAAATGCCACCTCCTTTACAAAGGAATATTTCTGATTACAGTAATGTCTCCATCCTTAATCTCTATATCCTTTTGATCTCTTCAAGTGTTTTTATTTCTGTGTCATTGCCTAGAAGCCATTCTATTCAACAAACTGTCCAGTGATCAAATAATTGAAAAGGTCTATCTATAAAAATGGGATGTTGTTAAATTAAGACAATTACATTATATGTATTTGATATTAAATTAAAATACATATTAGATACTCATAAATATTTTCATGTAGGGCTAAGACAATATCTTTGCGTTTGGGTTTATTTGACTTCTTCATAATGGTCTTTTCAAGCTCATGATGCTTTGCCTACTGATTTCAAGATTAGTTCTTTAATATTTGGGAGCAATATGAAAACCTGTACATAAATCTCAGTGTGAAGTTCTTAAATTATTATATGAGGGCTTTCCAGAAAAATTTAGCCATAAATCACTCTATTTGTCATATTACATGACTGAACACTTTCCAGACAGCCTTCATATTTATCTTTTACTCCCCTGTGTAAACTTACCGGTTAAAGATGAATCAGCAGCCTCATTGTTATACCTTGGAACTCATTGTAAACATTGAGTCTCAGAATCTATACCGAAATTAATTCAATATGAATTCGTTTTAACAAAATCTCCATGTGATTCTTCTAAACATTAAAGTTGAATAAATAATGGTCTAATTCTAACACATATCTAATTCAACTACAGTTATTTTTGAATTGCTTTTATTAAATCTTTTCAAAATATTAAACTTAGTTTTCACAGAGATAACTTTCTCTTGATTTCTCTTTTCTGCACCTATTTTTCATATTTCACCAACATATGTATGAGCAGAAAAGACTCAATGTAGCAGGTCTGAGACTATTATCCTTAGATGCTTTGCTTGCAAAGTTGGCCTTTGGCATTAGGGAACTTACAGGCAAACAATTCCTTACACTAGTATAAAGTTGTCTCTAAATGGTAAAAGTGACTCACTGCATCCTAAACTGTTTGTGCAAACAACATAATTCTGATGCATACCCGCTTTCTCAACAGTTTGGAATGTTGGTAGATGTTAGGCACAGGATGCCTTTGTGATTGATTCTCAAAACCCCTGAACTCCTAGGCTGATGACATGAGCTTCCATGGCAGACAGCATCTTACACTGTCTGCCGCAGCTAGTTGCTGAAGGAATTAAGTGTGTCCTGTGTGATTCCAGTGGGAAAAGACTTGGAAATTTGTGCCAGGTCTTCTCCTAATTTTGCACCATATATCTTTCCCTTTTGCTGATTTTGCTTTTTATCCTTTCCTTATAATAAATCTGAGCTATAATTTTAACTATATAATGAGTCTTTCTAGCAAATTATCTGACTTGGGAGCAATGTTTGGGACCCAAAACACAATGTAATTCTAAATTGAGTGACCATATTACTAAACCAAATATAATTGATTTTGGGACACATATAAATGATGTTTAATAAGAGTACAACTCAATTAGTGAGATCAAAAGTGTATAGATATTCAAGAGTCACTGTGGGCAATTAGTGCATCCCAGACATAAATCAGCATGTTTTCAGAGAGATGAGTTGATATTGGTTAATGTACCAAGGAAATAAAGCTCTCCTTAAAGCAAGATAAAAGCTTAACAAACCTATATATCCCCACAAAACATAACCCTGTGCCCTATACATAATTAGCTGCCAGGGAATATTTATTAAAAGACTTATTTAACCATTTTAATATCTGACTGAATTATATTTTAAGCAAGATAAAAGATTTACTAAGATTTTTTTAAGAAAGGAAATATAAATGACATGCATAGATAAAAATACTTACAGGCAGAATGTGGATTTAACAACAACATAAAGAACATATGATGTTTCCAGTTTTTCATTTTGAACATAATATGAAAAGATATCAATAGCTTTTCTTGACATACATCAAAGTATTTATTGTTTTTTATTGTAGTAATGTGCTGCCTGGTTATTTCAGGTCTTATGGTTTTTATTTTGGTTCACTAAAGCCCTCTAAGGCAGAGAAAATCACAGGGGTATTTCTGCTCCAGAACAAATCTGACGTTCCCCAAAGCCATCGTTCTTCTTGTCAACAGATTCAGGTCAATGTGTTATATTGATATAAAACTTGAACTTTGAAAACTAAATACTCCAGGAAGCTATGATCCTTCTATGCTGGTTTGAAGGATTTTGCCATGTAGACAAGTAAATTGCTCCATTTAGAGACTATTATTATGGTTTACTATAAAAATCAAGAACAATTGTTAAAATGTTGATTTATCATAATCTAATTGTTTCACTTTGCTGCTGACATGATTTCCCACAGCTTATGGTCATCCAGAAAGAGTTAACTTTCAAACATGAACTTAGCATAGAATGGTCTATGATGTGCATGTAGTAAAAATCACTTCTTTTTTTTATGAATTAGAACCCTTTGAATATCTTAATTATAAATTATAGATTCCATTTAAAATCAAAATCTTATTTTTCTACAGGATATTTTTTCCCTTCCAATAAACATAGATTTTATAAAAATGTTAGCATGCTGAAATAACTTGAGATCTTTATATATTTAGGGCAATAAAAAAGGTTTTCTGTTAGTCTAAAGAAGAAAATGGATTGGAGAAGCCGGGATGGCTCAGTTGGTTAAGCGCTCACGTTGCAGCGCCGGGGACCGAGGATCAAATCCCGGCCCTGGCCCGTGTGGACCCATGTGCTGAACTGGGAGCTCCCCCAGTTCAGTTCTCTCTCTGTCTCTGTACCTCTCTCTCTCTCTTTCTCTCTAAATAAATAAATAAATATATAAATATATTTTAAAAAAAAGAAGAAAATGGGGTTTTTTTTTGTTTTTTTTTAATTTTAATATTATTATATTTTATTGTTAAATATAATGGGGTGACATTGGTTGGTAACAATTATATAGTTTCCCGATGTACAACTCCACATCACATCACCCATGCATCGCATTATGTGCCCAGCTCCCAGAATCAGGTCCCCCTCCAACCCCATATATCTGGTGCCCACTATATGAACTATTTTTTGTTCAAACGCAAGTAAATTTAGAACAATTAAAAAATACAGGAATAACTATATTTTAAATTTATCTGAGCATTATGCAGCAAAAAATATAATAATAAAATATTTTATTTAGATGTAAAATCTAACATATAGATTCAGAGCCGAAAACTGTTATATAAAGAAACTAAATACATACACCTTGAATAAATAAATGAAAGCATTAATGAGTAAACGAATGAATGTATGAATTAAAGATTTTTGAAGGGATAGATCATGATCCCTTTGAAACTATAAAATTTACTATGGAAAAAAGAAAGAGTATCTACACATAGCACTTTTATATC
Source organism: Craseonycteris thonglongyai (assembly GCA_004027555.1). Lineage (NCBI taxonomy): Eukaryota > Metazoa > Chordata > Mammalia > Chiroptera > Craseonycteridae > Craseonycteris > Craseonycteris thonglongyai. The sequence continues at coordinate 17,124 of PVKE010011316.1, read as the reverse complement.
TTTAATATACTGTTAAAATAACAATACAGATATTGGGATATTAGAGAATGGAACATCATGTTATATAGAATTTTTTTGTAGTTTATGAGTTATCCCTCAGTTCTTAACATCTAAATTAAATAAAGGTATACTTTATTATCACAGTTGTTTCCAATCATGGGTTTTCTTTATAAAACCTCAATAGTACTAAACATATTTCTTTGTAGAATATGTATATGTATGTCAGAATTTTCAATTTCTTTTAAATGTGTGGGTTTTTGTTTTTCAAATTCCTCTAAGGGTCTTGAGCTAATCACTCTCACTTAAAATAGGAAATTGGAGATGAGGTAATTATATGACTCATACAAAAGTTCAAGTAGAAAATCATGTAATAAAAGATACTGTGCAATGTGATGCAGAGATATAATTTATTCTCGCACTCATCAATGTTGAAATGATAACAGATTACAAAGTGTTTTTTAAAATCTTGATTTGAAATTCAAAAATTTTGGATTTTAACTCTGTGGAAAAATTCAAAATAGAAAGACAACTGAGTCAACAATCAATTAAAACACTCAGAAGTTTTTCGTTTTAAGAAGATAAAATTAAATGTTAGTAAACTGTCTTTGAAAAATTCACTATAACTCAAACCCTGAAAAAGTATAGAATTGAGATGTGCCATTACAATAGATATGCCAGCATTGTTTATATTAACTATTGGTGATAAAAATGTAAAACTAATTACCTATAAACAAAATGAAAATATATAGGGTTATGTATAAATGTTCACAAAATGTGTAAACTTAGGTAAGTTATTATATTTCTATGTAATCTTTTTAACCTTTAAAATGGGATTTATTTTTTTCTAAAAAAAATGTTCTGAAATTAAAACAGATTATCTTTAAGTGACAAGGTCTTGCCTTGACATGAAAATTGTCTCATAATTTATTGCTAATATTTTAAAAATTTAAATGGTTACAATCAATATCCATGTTTAAAAATTCTGCTAAATTCTGCTTAAATATTATTTTGAAAACAATATACTTCTGAGCTAATTTTGTTTTTGTTAAAATGCCACTAATTATTTTAACATACTGGATCACATTGCATATGCATCTGTAGAATATCAGCATTTAAAGGTATAAATAAATACACATATAGTATATAAATAATTCAAAATGATAACTCAATAACAAGAAAACCAAATGAGACACACACACAAAAATCATTTTTACTATTTTTATGCATTTCTTCTACCAAGATATACATTAAGAATGGTGCTTTTAGAAGTAATATACCTTTACAGTTTCTCTCCAGAGAGTAACACCTAGGAGCAGTAATCCTACTGGAAGTAATTACTCAGTGGCAAAACTATATTTTTCTGCAATAACACTGTTGCGTGAAGGTGAACAATGTTTACCTTAAAGTCAATGAAATAAGCAAGATTTTCTATGGTTCAGTATTACTGAAAAGAAGATCTCTGTGTATCTCAATTACATGAGTGCAAAGTTGTGATCTGTTTCAACATTTACAAGATCTATGTTTATATTAACAGACTTTCTCTGTTTGATACTGTATTTCTCCAATTTACATTTCACCTGTAAGATAACTCTTTTCTGAAGTTAAATCAGACAGTGTTTTTCTTTGTTTAGTAAGTGCATAATGACCAACCATGTACTGATTACTTAACTGTCCCACCAAGTCACAGAAATCTGCTAATTGACAAGGATATTTTTTACCAGCAATAAGCTTTTTTTATTATTTGCTAACACCGTATGCCAATATGCAGTTCCCTAGCCCCCTCAAGTTTACTCTCAATGTGAAATTATGGTAAATTTCCAAGAGTTAGTGGAAGCCATCTTTCCAGCAAATTCAGAAATCCTCTACCAAAAATTTCTATGACTACACTGGAAATCTTTCACATCATGCTGTTCTCACCAGGCACTGTTAACCTACTCTTGGCACCACTATTATCTCTATATGCCTTCAAGTCTAGTGGTCATCAAAGCTAGCTCCACTGGCTACCAATTACCCCCAAACACAGCTAGTATTAGGCACTATATGTTCCCGGGCGTTATGGCCAAAAAAAAAAAAATGTAGAAAAAGTAGAGAATGTATGTTTGTGTAACACTCTGAGAAAAGCTTCAAAACACTGCTTAATGATAGATATCACTAATTTAGCACTCAAAATGTGTTAAGCACTATGCTAAAATTCCTCATTTAATGTTTATTATTTAAAAAATTAAAACTAAATTTGAAAGCATTGAGTAAACTGCTCAAGATCATTCTTAAGTAGCTCTACTGCTTTTCATATCTACATTTGACTCCAAAACTCAGGTTCTAACTTTTAAATATTCCTCTTATTACCTCTAGAATCTAGACATAAGTCTATGAGCTTCTGAACTCAGAAATATAAACAAAAAGCATTATATTCTACACAAAAATCTTTCTACCCCAACCAACCTGATACTACATTATAGAGCTAAGCCTGTTCTACCTGATTTTCTCTTTCGAATACATTTCTTGCCAAGAAATGCCTACACATCTCATAAAAATAGATATCAGTTCTACACCCACACAGAAATATTTTAGCTCAGCAATAGATACAGCTTGAACTAAAGGTGGCATCTGTATACATAGTGTTCTTAGATCTATAATAGATATTCTCTAGCTTTTTGGTCTCAGAGCCCCTGAGACCCTTAAAAATCACTGAAGATCTCAAAGAGCTTCAATTTGTGAGGTATGTCTATCTGTATTTACCATATTAGGAATTTAAAAAGTGTAAATTTAATATGGTTCCAAATTATTTGTAGCTCTTTCAATCAAGAGGTGAAATCTACTTTTCAACTTTGAATTTTTGGTAGCCTTGTGACTTACTTTGCCCAGTGTAATGCAGCAGAAGTGACATTCTATAATTTTCGTCTCTAGGTCTTAAAAGACTTTGTAGCTTCTGTTTTTGCTCTTTTGGAATTTTAAACCACCATGCTGTGAAGAAATCACATTTAGCCTACTGGAAGATAAGAGGCCTTTTAGAGGGAAACTAAGATGTCATATCCTACAGGCAGTGCCAACTAACAGACATGAGTCTGGCCATCCTGTACTATGTGGTCCAGCTGACCCAAAGCTGAATGCACACTCATTACTGAGCTCAGGAGAATTCAACAGAAGAAATTCTCATTCATTTCACATCATACAAAGAAACAATAAATCACCATTGTTTTAAACCATTAAGTTTGGGATAGATTTTTTACACAGAAATAGATAATGGGTATGAAAATCTCATACAATTTCATAGTCACTTTAGGTTCCTAAAAATTATATTAAACACAAAGAAAATTAAATTCTAAAGGAAGCCGGGATGGCTCAGTGGGTTAAGCACTCACTTTGCAGCGCCAGGGACCGAGGATCGAATCTCGGCCCCAGCCCTTGCAGAACCATATGCTAAACTGGGGAGTGCCCCCAGTTCAGTTCTCTCTCTGTCTCATTCTCTGTATCTCTCTCTCTCTCTCTCTCTCTCTCTGTCAAAAAATTAATAAATAAATAAAACTTTAAAAAAAAAGTTAAAAAAAAGAGAAAATTAAATTCTAGAAAACGATATAAATATAATGTGACTAAATATAATTTATCTGAAGTATTTTTATTTCAACTTCATTTTGATTTTCTGAAAATAAGAACTACTTTCTTTACACAATCGTTCTTGGTTTTTTATTTTTGTTTGTTTGTTTTGTTTTTAGTCACCCAATACTCTCATCTTAAGTTTCTCAAACTGTGTGCGGGAGGGTGGGGGGGGAAATAAGTATGTTGGTGGGTGTGTGTTTAATATTCAGAATTTTGTCAACTTTTACTAATGATTCCAATAGTTGATACATTTTTAATGTCCCTTTTGTGTATGTGGCAAGAGTTAGTATAATGATGCCCATGATCTTTGATTATTGGATTAATACATGGTTCCATGTATTCTAGCTTTAAGTAAATTGTACAGATTACTTAATACTGAGGCTCTGTATAAATGAAGAGGTGATAAAATTATCTGGCTAATCAATTCCCCATTAAAAGAAAGTAGTGGTTTACTTTGAGATTTAAAATTTTTATAATAGGTGTCTACTTTGAGTCATCCAACTTTCTAATTTATTCTTTTTGGCAAACATGGTTCAAATCTGTTTGATAAATAATGCTACCTTTAAATGTCTATATCTACATAACAAAATTAAGTGTTAAAGTGGTTTGCTATTTAACTTGGTTTAATATCAACAATTGTGTGTTTATTTCTGAAATATAAAAGGAGGGGAAGCCGGGATGGCTCAGTGGGTTAAGTGCTCACTTTGCAGCACCGGGGACCAGGGATCGAATCCCAGCCCCGGGCCCAACCCGTATGAACCCATGTGCTGAAGTGTAGAGTGCCCCCAGTTCAGTTCTCTCTCTGCCTATGTATCTCTCTCTCTCTCTCTCTCTCTCTCTCTCTCTCTCTCTCTCTCTCTCTCACTCTCTGTCAAAAACAATAAAAAAATAAAAATTAAAAAAAATTAAAAAATTAAAAAATTAAAAAAATTGAAATATAAAAGGAAATAGCCCTCATTCCACTCTGAAAAAAATCCCATGGTAATATGGTGTTATATGAATTCAATTTAAAAGCACAAACATTTAAAATAAAGGAAAGAATTTCTTATGCATAAAATAAGTCTAGAGGATACTGGAAAATACAAGATACCGTATATTTGAACATGACTTATTTCTCACCGTATATTTGAACATGACTTATTTCTCACCTATTAGTTACCTTCTAAGAGAAGGAAAATAATGGTTATAGCATTGACTAATTACATGTTAATCTATTCTTATAGCACAATATTAGATTTGCTATTAATTCTTTTAACATGAACTCATTAACTAACTCATTAACCCTTACAATAGTCACAAGAAGTAGATATTCTTTCCCTTTAAAAGACATTGTATATAATGTGAAAAGTGAGAGACAAAATCTGAAAATTTTCCAATTAATGTGATTCACATACAAAATCAAACAATAAAAAATCTAGAGTTAAATATATAAAGCCTCTCTAAGACTGATTTATAAAATAGTGTGATTGTTTTCTCATATGTCACCAGTGCCCTCAAAATTTTCAGAATTCTTGATTACTCTTTGGTTCCATATAACTGGACTGCACTGTAGCACCCAATTAACTCATGTTTTTTTCCACTAACTTTCCAATGAAAAGTAATCCAGATTATTTATTCATTAGAAAAGAAAGGGATAAAAGAGAGAGAATAAGAAAGAACTTCAGGACTTCCCCATATTATTTACAGTTAAGTATCCTACCAACAGAATAATTCCCTTTAAAAGATTACTAATGGTGAGCAAAATCTATCTCTTTCATTCATTAGTCCAAACACTAAGGTGACCAGATTTTAACATTGGTAAAGCGGGACACCATTGACTGGGGGGGAGGGAGTTCTTGATTAAAAATTTGGTCTATATGGAGCAACAAAAATTTTCATAAAACGCAAAAATTGTATGGTAATATATTTTCTTAAATTTCAATGTAAGTACAATTTACAAATATAATACATAAAAAATTATGTATAGTATTTTATTCTTTGGCATATTTCTCATTTGAGTGAATTTTTTTAGTAGATTGCTGTCGTTGTTCAAAAGGTCATGAAATTTTTCACAAGAATTTGTTAAATTATATTTCACACATAAAATGGCTTTCAAAGTCTCAACACTTAATTGTGATTTTCTGATGTCCACACTTTATTTACCATAGAAAAAATGCATTCAGTCGCAGCATTAGTTCCTGGTAAGGACAGCGCGTGTTCCACAATTTTTAGTGCATTATTGTATGGAACATGGTTTGTTTCAAAATGATGAAATATTTCTAACCATTTGTTCTCTATTGTGATTTCTTCTGATGCCCAAGATTTAACCGTTTCCTTATCAATATATATTTTTAATAATGATACCTCATTAAAAAGATCATTTTTGGAAATATTACTATATGGAAAATTTTGAGTAATATGATCGAATGATTTTTGCACAACATTCCAATTAAGTTCTTGTTTTAATGTAACCCAATGAAAATGTTCAATATCATTGTAATGTACAGTCCATTCTTCTAAGTAATCTATGCAGTTACTATAGAACTTTTTAACGTGATTCATGATATCTGCACGATTTATTGCACCTTGTTCTTCTAGCTGGCTTATACTATTATGGATAGTTAATGGAAGAAAATTATTTTCTAAACGCTCTTGACACTGAAATTTTAAATGATTAACTTCATTTGCTACTTCGATTACCGAAATTTTGTCACCTTCAATAAGTTTTATAGCATTTTGAAAAAGAGCTGCTTGATTGTGTACAAACTCTAGCCAAATTTTTGAAGATTCTTTTTCAAGAAACTCTTCTAAAATTCTAGGACATTTATCCTGTGATAGAAAGTAGGATTTCAAAGGATCGTATATTTTCAAAATTCTTTCGACAGCTGGCAGAAGAGCTAACCAGCTTGTTTTACTGTATCCAAGTATTTTCTGATATTCGACTTCCGCAGTTCCACAAAATTCTTTAAGCATTTCAACGTGCACAGTGTATATATAGAAATAAGAATAGATTTTAATAACAATATTTTCCACATCTACGGGCAACAAGTCAGCAGCTGTTTGAATGGCGTTATGTATTATGTGCGCTGCACAACCAACACCAATAATGTTTTGATTAAGGTTTTTGTTTAATTTATAAAAAATATTATTTGTACCTCTTCTCGCTTTCCCTCCAAAATTTGTGTTCATGTTGTCTGCACAATAGGCAATCATTTTATGCTTTAAATTGTTTTTTTTTCCAAAATACTAATAATGGAACTGAAAATTATTTCAGAAATTTCACTGGGCAAAGAAACAAAATCTAAAATTCTAATTTTTATTCCAGTTTCCAAATCAAAAAATCTAATAATGGTTGGAAATAACTTTATATCCTTATGATTAGATGCGTCAGAATATATGGATATAAATAAATTTTTCTAGATTTTTGTTTAATTCTGAAAATGCATATGGGGAAAGCATATTACACACAATTGCCTCAGATTTTGTTCTAGCACAGGCAAATTTTTTGTTGAATAACTTTTTGACAACTTGTGATGTACAGTCCATAGATCTGAAGGAATGATTGTGATTAATAGCATGAAAAGACATAAGTCCTTCTGCTAATGCTAATTTCTTTTCTTCGTCTCCATAAGTTGTTTTCCGAAAAAATTCCCGTATTTTGGAGGAAGATGCAGCAGTATTTAAATATCTTTTATGTTTCCGTGTCTCCAAGTGCTTCGAAATATCATTCTTCCCGCCGTGCAAAATAGAAAATTCACCATTACATTTCTCACATTTTACCATGTAATCGCTTTTGGTTTTTTTAATAAAAGAAAATTCACTTCTTAGATCATTGTTGAATTTGCATCCTCTTTTCTTACTCATTATGTTAAAAATCTAAAAAAAATAATTTAAAATTATATTATAAATTATTATATACATATTGCTTAAAAACACAGTAAGTAGGTACATAATTACATGAACATATTTTATTGATAGTTTATAAATTAAATTAATTTGATTGTTATAAAGTAACTATATTTTAAAAATTATTTTAATTGTAATCCTATATTTCTTTCTAAATAATAACAATACTAACTTGTATTATTTTTCCTCTGAATTTGCCGTAATGTAAGTCATAAGTGTCACTTTCAAGGCTGGCGCTAGACTTTTTGCCGCCACTTTAAAATATAAATAATACGAGTACTGTCTGCTAAATTCAAGAAAATTTATGTATTTATGAAATAAATAAATAAATTACTTACCTAAATTATCTGAATAGCTGATTTGTTGACATCACTTATTTAACTAGCACTAGCACGCAGTACGATGTGTATCATCTGAGAGACAGTTACAAAATGTTTTTGTTGCCAATGCCAAAAAATGCCATTGTTCATTAAGTCCAAATCGTGGTGGTCAGATTCTAACAACTGATCAACAATGCGAACTTTGATTAGCAGTTCTCGATAATGAGTTCTCAACAATTATTTGTTATTATTAAAGTTTAACATTATAAAATTAACAAAAATAATATAAAACTCATATCTGGCGAAATAGCCACATGGCCGCCAAAAACCACATATTCCCTTCCCGTTCTCCAGCTGTTCCCTAGCTTGTCGTGCATTCTTTCCAAAAATTGGGACTTTTTAAAAACGCCACGGGATGTGGGACAAATTGTTAAAAATCGAGACTGTCCCGCCAAAAGCGGGATGTCTGGTCACCTTGCCAAACACCTTCTGGCTGCTATCAAAGGTGACTTTTCATCTTGAGTTGACTGACAGAATCATAATTTATGCCTGTTATTCCAGAATAAATATTAATCATGTCCCCCTTCACTCTCAAAAGTACTCAGGTTTTAATAATAACATAGAATGTTAACCAATGAGTAACTTTTCCCATGATTCTATCTCTCATAAATACTTGTATCATTTCAGAAATTCTCTTCAGTCAGAAGAAAGGGTCAACATTTCTGTGATTTTTGTCTATTCTTTCCTTCTTCCTTGTCTTTTCTTTCAACCAGTTCCTTAATTTTGGCCATCTCTCCTTCTTTTATTTACCTTTTAAGGAAAGGCAAGATGTATTCTTGGTTTTATAACTGCTTGCCTATCACAGCAGTGTATTATTTAACAGGAAGTTGAGATTGAGCTCTTGAGTTTGAACCAACCTTGCCTGAACTTCTTCAGACCTAGGTTTTCTCAGTTGTAAAAGGAAACTGGTAAACTGTCCATCTCACGAAAGGTATGGTAAGAAGGAGTCTGTCATCGAACTGTTTAAAAATTGTAAAATAATTTACACACACACATACATGATTCATGTTAAAAATTAACACAAACTTAATTTAAGAGGAAACGTCACCTTTTCAGCACTAATTTTTTGCAAGTTAACCAATTTTTTAGTCCTTTTTCAATAGACAGACCAGACATATTGTCTTAAATGGGACAGAAAACAATAGTACTGTCTCATTCCAAAAAATGCATCTGGTCAACCTGTTTTTCAGGAATTATAAGTAATTTTACAAGTTTCTGAGATTTCTGGGATTTACCAAATATTAGCACTGGACATAATCTTAAAAGTAAGAAGAAGAGGCAGGGGAGGAAAGAAAATAGAAGAGAAGAAGAATAAAAGGAAATAAAAGAAACAAATTATTATCATATCTAGAAATATAGTACAGATAAATCTCAAATTTATATTCTAATACTTGAATGACAGAAGTGTATATGATAAGGCCAAATTATTATTTTCACATTAAAACTAAAAAATAAACTTGAAAAGGGCACATAAGTGTGAAATCTCAAACATTAATAAAGGATGATAGATACCGACCTTCCTGATGTCTCAATCAGTATCATTCTTTCATTAAACTAGAAATTTTGCATTGCATTTTATACTTTGAGTATAATAAATTCTTAGAACATGCTAGCAGTCCAACAATATAAAACTAGCTTAGCTAGGGGGAAGGTTACCAATAAGAGAACAAATAGAAAAGTAAACTCTAACATTGTATGTATAGCGTTATTTAAATATTATTCAGGTGGTCAAGAAATAAATATTCGCTGATATTCAGGTTCAACAACAAACATCTACTAACTTATATAAACTATATACTAGACAATTTATTAGAAATAGTCACTCTCCACAAAATGAATAAAATCAAGTTGAGAAGAAAAAACCTTAATGTAGAAAGATATTTAAAAAAATAAAGTGGGATTCATGCTTCTGACTAATTTGAAGGATCAGGGTCTGTATTTACCCTTCTGCCTAAAACTATAAGGAAAACAAGCAAAATATGGGAATGAGTGGTTTTAAAGACATTGTATATCAAGCAACAAAGGACAATGATCTCTAAGAGATGAGCAACATATAAGGTAAGCCCTAGATTCGCACCCACATAATATCTTCAAAGCCTTTCCAAGCCACAGAGAAGATAATCCACATGGACCCTAACAGCTTCCATGAACTACGGAAATGGAGCTGAGAACCAATTGAAATAAAGTGACCAGAATTCACATGACAGAGTACTGGTGAGGAGAGAGGTAACCAGAACAAGAATACCAAAGATCCGCAGAAGTTCCCATCAAATATTTAGCAGAGTACTATGAAGTACATATGTGTGACTCAAAGCCAGGAGAGAACTGCTCAGAAGGATTACAGGAAACTATGCAAAGGGACAGGAACCACACATGTCCCTCTGTCACAATGGCCTCTAATTCATAAGCCACTAGGGAGAATTACTCAGAAAGACCTTGGCTCACTAGTGGGGAATATATAATTAGCCATAGACTAAACAGTACTCAGGTTCTCCCTAATAAATCTTAGAAACACGACCTGAAAGTATCAAATAGTTTCCCAAGTAACTAAATTATGTCCCAAAACAAAGTTCAATAGTACTTTTAAGAATACAAAAAATGCCAACAGCTAACAAGAAGAAATTTATGATGTCTGTACCTAAACAATATGCTGAAAAACACTAGAAATATTAACTATATCAGTAAATACATATGTTTTATTTTCATTGTGTAACTTTAAAGATAAAAACTGGACTTCTGCTTTAAGGAAGGTGGAATAGAGGCACTTTTCCCTATTCTTTGCTAAGTGCAACTAAAAACTCTAGACATTATATGTCTATAACAAATATTAAAAGACTTTGAATGATAGAGAGAAGGCAGATTGGCTAGAGCACTAGAAATTTAAGAATGACCTGGCGGTGAGTTCTCTGAGTTTTCTGTTTGCTTTATAGTACTTCAAACATGCTGCTGCAACCCACAGAAAAAAATATTTATGTAGAAAGTTTTATTTTTGAAAAATAAGGTGGCATTTATGTCTTTGGTCACTTTGGCATATCAGGGAGTAGATTTACTCTCCTGACTAAAACCATATGAAAAATAGAAAAGAATGATTTTAAAGATATTGAACATCATGTGCTAAAGATGGTTATGTATGCAAATACACATACACAAAACTCCAAAGAAAGTGAGCATGCTCTAATTTTTTTTTGGGGGGGGGGGAGAAATAACGGGCTATTTAATAAATCCTTGGCTGTCCACGGGCAAAAGAAAAACCCAGCTTCCCCTCAGCGCCACGCCCAGACACAGTACAGGCCGATTAATGCCCTAAGCATGAAGAGAGCTGTTCAGATTTTGTAAGAAAACACAGGAGATTATCTCGATGGCATTTAGCTGGGAAAGAATGTCATAAACAAAATGCAGAAAGCACACATCATGAAGGGAAAGATTCATAAATTTGCCTCTGTTCTAAATTTCTTTGAATGAAAGATGCCATAAAGAGAAAGAAAAAGCAAACTAGTGTAGGACAATGACCTAAGGTTCATAATATATATAAGAAATCCCCACAAATAACTTGAAAATCACTAGGAAGAAAAAAAAAAAAAGACAGGGAAAGGGGCAGCCTAGTAAGACAAAAGTTTTAGACAATAATTGCTCAAATCTAGTCAAACAGCATAGGGGGAGAAAAAACAGAACAAAACAAAAAACTAGCCCCATATCCACTGACACCTGGAAAGGCTGAATGCAGAGTCTAGACTTCCACCCTAGCCAGGATGCAATGAGTCATCCCTGCCCCAACACCACCACACACCACACACCCCCAGCCACCACCAGGGTGATATCAGGGAAGCCCAAGCAGGAAGTCAGGACTTTTATCTTCCTTAGGTGGTAACAAGCCTTCTTCCATGTGGTAACAATGAAAACCACCAGGGGAGCAGTAACAAGACATTCCTGTTTTCTCCAGCCAGGGTGACTCCAGCAGAGGCTCAGTGGGGAGCTAGAAGTCCTATTCTCACCCTGTAGTAATGAGCAGACATTCCCTTTTTTGTCAACAGAAGTTGTATGGGGAACCTTCACTTTCAGTCTCACTTTACAGTAATGAGGTGAGGACCCCTTGCCTGCTGAAGTGAGGTCAGAAAGATCCAGCTAAAATGGAAGGTTTAAATCTGATCCAGATACACATAACATTAAAAAAAAAATCCAGATTCCAATTAAAAATACGTCATACCAAGAACCAGGAAAAAGTTTAACGTGAATAAAAAAAATAATAAATCGAAAGAACAATCTGATAGATAATTTAAAATTTCCTGACAAAAATTTAAGGCAGCCAAAAATTTAAAGCAGCCATCAGAAAAAGGTTTCAGTGAGCAAGTACAAACATGCTCAAAATATAATTGTTCAATAACAATATAAAAAGTATCAGCAAAAACAATAAGTAGAAAAACTTTTAAAGCTTGTATTTGTAGAACTAAAAATACAATAACATAACTCAGTAAAAGGGATCAACAATTGATTTGAGAAGTTAGAGTGAACAATGATATTAAAGAAAAATAAAAATTATCTAATATAAACAACAATGAAAAATTGACTGTAAAACTAATATAAGTGGGAACTATGGGACTATAATGAGAGACCTAATTTTTGTGTTATCAGAGTAACAGAAAAAGAAGAGGGAAGGACTGAAAAGGTATAATAAACAACAAAATTGCAAATTGGACAAAAAATATACGTAAGCATTTGGATTCAAAGAGCTGAACAAACCCTAAGTGACATAAACCACAAGAAAAGCACACACAAAGACACATCATAATCAAATTTCTAACACCAAAGACAAAGAAAAAACTAGAAAACAGTGAAACAAAGAAGTAAAGGGGATACTTCCAAACTCATTATATGAAGCCACCATCACCCTGATACCAAAGCCAAAGACACACAAAAATAAAACTACAGACCAATTATTTTGAATGAACATAGGTGCAAATATCCTCAACCAAATACTAGCAAATCAAATTCAACAATACATCAAAAATATATACACCATGACCAAGTAGTATTTATTCCTATGGTGCAATTTTGAATTAACATGTGCAAATCAATCAATGTGATACATACACCATATTAATCAAACAAAATATGAAAACCACATGATCATCTCAACAGATGCAGGGAAAAAACTGACATAGTTTAACATCCATCTATGATAAAAATTCAGAAAACAAAGAGAGAAGAAAACTTATTAAACATAATAAAGGCTGCTTAAGGAAAGCTCACAGTTAACATCATAATCTAGGGAGGGACTACTGAAAGTTTTACCTCTAAGATCTGGTAAAAGGCAAGGATACTATACTCTTGCCATTTCTATTTAATCTAGTATAGGAATCCTAATGAGCCAACAGACAAGAAAAAAAGATGTAAAAGTTATCCAAATCAGAAAAGTAAAATTATTTCTGTTTGCAGATATCATAATAAATACTACATGTTCAAAACCCTAAACCCTCCACAAAAAAAACTCTTAGAATGAATAAACCAATTCAGTAAAGCTGCAGGATATTAATCAACATATAAAATTTTCATTTCTTTACACAGTGATCTGGCCAAAAAGGATTAAAAAATGTTATGACACTATCAAAAAAATACTTGAGAATAATTTTAACTAAGTAGGTTAAAAATAATCTACATGGCAAACAATAAAATACTGTTGAAGAAATTGAAGACACAAATAAATGGATAGACATATCATGTTCATGGATTGGAAATATTAATACTATTAAAATGTCTGTACCACCCAAAGCAATATAGAGATTCAATGTAATTCCTGGCAAAATTCCAATGGCGTTTTTCACAGAAATAGAAAATCAATTCTAAAATTGGTGTACAGCTACAAAGACCCCAAATCACCACAGCAGTCTTGAGAAAGAACAGATGGAGGTATCACAATTTCTGATTATAATTTATATCACAAAACTGTTATGATTAAAACAGTATGATACTGGCATAAAAACACACACAGACTAATGCAACAGCACAGAGCCTAGAAATAACTTCACACATATTTTGTACCTAATTTCCACTGAGGGCATCAAGAATACATGATGAGCAAATAACAGCTTCTTCAATAAAAGTGCTGAAAGTACTAGATAAACATGTGAAAAAATAAAATAAAATTGGACCCTCATTCTTAATGCCACTCACAAAAGTCAAATCAAAATCGATTAAAGACTTACACATAAGACCTAAAACAGTAAATCTCCCAGAAGAAAACAGGGATAGCTCCTTGACATCGGCCTTGAAAATGATATTTTAGACATGACACAAAAAAAGACAATAAAAACAAAACTAAACAAGTGGGACTGCATGAGACTAAAGAGTTTCTGCACACAAAAAAAAGAACAATCAACATAGTGAAACAGTGAAAAGGCAACCTATTAAATGGGAAAAATATTTGCAAACTATGTATCTGATAAGGGGTTAATTTTTTAAATATGTAAAAGCACATACAACTTAATAGCAAAAGCTCAATAGCCCAATTAAAAATAAAATGGGCCAAAGACCTATACAGACATGTCTCCAAAGATTTACACATGACCAACAGTTGTATGAAAAAATGTTCAATGTCAATAGTCATCAGGAAAATGCAAATCAAAGTCAGGATAAGATGAAATCACTTCATGCCTATCAGAATGGCTATAAAAATAAATAAATAAAAGTGGCGACAAGCACTGGGAAGAATGTAGAGAAAAGGAAAAGGGTACTTTCATGCACTTTTGGTGAGAACAAAATTGGTACAGACATTATGAAAAACAGTATAAGAATAAAAATATAACACAATAACCCTTAGCCAAGTAAGTTGGGTCTCAATGTTAATATTAGTCAAGTAGGTTAGAGCTAAGAATATCATCAGGGATAATGAAAGTACTTTCATAATGATAATGGAATCAGTTCATCAGAAGAACATATTTATAAATATATATCCATTCAGTAACAGAGCTCTGAAATAAATGAAGCAAAACCTAAAACTGGAAAGAGAAAAAAGCAAATATTGAATTATAGTTGGAAAGTTCAAAATGCCTTTTTAAGGATAGAACAAGGAGACAAAATTATTTAATAACATGTATTTGTTCTGCATTATCAACAAATTGTACCTCATTGATATTTGTAAAATGTTCTGCCCAGAAACAGCAGTATACATATTCTTTTCAAATACACAGAGAATATTTAACATTATAGATTATAATGTGGATTATAAAAGAAGTCTAAAAAATGTAAAAGAGTTTGTTATTACAAAAAGTGTTTTCTGAGTACAGTGGAATTAAACTTAAAATCAATAACAAAAAGACATATAGAAAATGCCCAAATATCAGAAAACTAAACAACAGTTCTAAATACAGCCATGTATCATATAAGGGATAAAAAGAAAAATTAGGAGGTATTTTGAACTGAATGAAAATAAAAACAGAGTATCAATGTGTGGGATATTTCTAAAATACAAGGTAATGGGAAAACTTTAGCACTATGTGCCTATATTTTTTAAAAAAGAAGAAAATTTAAAATTGATTGTCTTAGTTTATACCTCAAAATACTAGAAAAACAAACTGAACCCAAAGTCAGCAGAAAAAGGAAATAATAAAGAGAAGAAATCAATGAAATGGAACACAGAAAAATAAGAGAAAGATCAGTAAAACTTGATCTTTCTTGGTTCTTTGAAAATATCAATAAACCCCTTGCTACACTGCTAAGTAAACAAAGAGAAAAGAAGATTTACCAATATCAGGAATGAAGGATGATGTGACATCACAACAGATAGTATAGATATTGAAAAAACAATAAGGGATTAATACCATACCATAAAAACAGAAGGCAAAGCAGATTGACAATTACTAGAGAATAGGGATGTAAGAAAAAGGAGGTTCAGGAGGGAGAAATAAAGATAAATAAAGAAACTTTTAGGTGTGATAACTATATCATCTCCATTATGGTGACAATATCATAGCTGTGTGCATGACAATATTTATCAAATCATATTATTGAAATATGTACAGTTTGTTGTACATCAATTATACTTCAATAAATCTAAAACACAGGAGGTAAACAATGTGGAACTATCTCTAAGAAAACAAACTTAAACATAACAGATTTTTAAAACTATGATTAGTGATGGTTAATGAAGGCTTCATAGAGGAAGTTAGACCAGTCTCAACAACAAGTTCTGTCTACTCATAATAACATACTAACAGCTGACCAGAAACAATCACTAGATGATTTTGCTTGGTGCACACAGTTGTAGGATCATCTGCTTTTTAAAAATTAGTCAGAAATTATTACAGTTTGATTCTCTACAACTCTTTCATATAAAATACAGATTTCACATAAAAATATAGATTTCTGGTTACTGTTTACCTTGAGCTGAAAAAAAAAATGGGAATATCTGGCAATGCTAGGCACATTTACCTTCAGGGAAACACCTTTTTACTTTTTCCACTACAGAGGTGACACTGGCCAGTTCTACAGCAGATGCTATAGAAACTGTTTCAGTTTCCATCTACCATCCTAGCCAAGAGATTATTTTTCTTACAATAAAAAGGAAAAATAAATGTTTCTTTCCAGTTTCATTCACTGAGGCTCCTGGCCTTAGTCCTGGGGCATTTTATTTTGAACCCATGCTAGATAGACTGTTATAAGGATTTTATGTGATTAAAACTTTGGTTTTACTTGGTTTTATGGGGGT
The DNA here is from genome assembly GCA_004027555.1 of Craseonycteris thonglongyai. Lineage (NCBI taxonomy): Eukaryota > Metazoa > Chordata > Mammalia > Chiroptera > Craseonycteridae > Craseonycteris > Craseonycteris thonglongyai. The sequence continues at coordinate 561 of PVKE010011316.1, read as the reverse complement.
AGTACACCCAAAGGCAAGCTTGATATATGTACTTAAGTGGTAATATTCCCCAGCTGTCACTAACCTGGCAACATTTAAACTAGTGTCCTTGGAAGTGCACTCATGTGGCTCCATTGGAGACCTGTTTTCCACTTTGGGGCTTGAAAGAAAACTCTCTTACTTGACAACAAGGAGCAAAAATAAAAGTTTCCCTTTGCCGCTCTGTGAAAGAGAATGGACTCAGCAAGAGAAATTGCATCTTTCCTTGACAAAAACAGAAAGTTAGTATTAGTAAAATGTAGTTGGAAAGAAGAAAGTCTTTTATTAAAAAAACAAAAGATGGTACAAATTAAATTTTAAACATTGGCAGATACAATGATAAATGCTTACAGCAAAATATAATTTGGTTCCTGATGAAACAACTATAACTTTGGGAGATTATTTTAAAGAAGAATTGAGACTGAAAATGAATAAGAGGACTCTCGATCAGAATGGGTTTGGAATCCTTTACAAATGTCTAGCTTTTACATGAGCCAGGCACTATGCTAATTCTCACAGAAACTCTTGTCTGGGTACAACTTT
>PVKE010011315.1:0-40558 GCA_004027555.1 Craseonycteris thonglongyai | reverse complement strand
AATGTCTCCACAACCCACAACAAATGCTTTGCTTAATGCTGTAAGCATATTACACTTGTATAATGAAAAAAAGCATCTTGTTATGTTCAGCAATCTCTTTTTCTTAGCAAGTTTGTAGAATGCATCTCTTCTACCCATCCCGTAGTCATTAAATATCACCTGACTTGATTGGCTATACTTTTTACCTAACTCTTGTGGCATAGTATCCCAAGATGGCATTAACCCATATCAAAAAACAGTTGTGGATGTAGACACCATCTTAAATATTCTTTGGGATGACAATGAAACTCATTCAAGAAGACTAGATAACTTACTTTGCTCCATCTCAGAATTCATTAATACTAAGAACAGAAACCATAGGGACAAAATATTAAGAACTCTAGGTTATGTATGTTTGTACTGATATATGGAATAAATTTTGTGTCATATTTAATTTCCTTAAATGTTGTGAAAGCTAAATAAAGGGTACTTTTATTTTGATCTTTGAAGCTTTTGAGGGACATTAAAATGTATGATTGGTATGCGTATATCAAGATTAAGGAGTGTTAATCATTTTATATCTTTTATTAAAACAGGTACTAATAGCAACAATTGTAAATCAATGACAAATTTATGTAAACATATAGAGATCTACATATCTGTATGAGATAAAGAGACAAACATGTTTCTTCTGTGGATATTATGTAAATGAAAATTTGCTTTTTTGTTTGCAGCATTATGAAAGAAGCCTTAGTAGCCCCCAGGGAGAAGTCAAGATATGCATTGAAATAAAGATATTAATAACTTGAGCTAGGGTTCTCTTTTGAAAACTGTTAAGTGGTTTAGGATATTCTGTATAAGTAAAAATGCGAAGTGAATTGCTAATGACACATATCAGATGATTTTGAAGAGCTCATCCTTTGTCATGTATCACATTATATGCACTAAATTACTGGTTACATTGTAACATAAGTTATAATATGTGTATTTCTCAGGAGTTATTAATAGCCTTAATAGAGATACGAGTATATAAGTTCAGCTACAGTACGCATTTATTAGTATTAATTGTAATAGTTGTATGTTTCTAAGTAAATTATCGATATATATATGCTGATAGAAATCTTAAAAGAGCATTAAAAAATATAATACTTTCATTATTATTAGTTCATTATTCATATTTATATTAGAATATTGGAACTAAGACTGGCAAATGTTAATACTTTAATTTCTATTGTCTGTTATTAAAAAAATATTTTGTCATGCCTTTTTTGCTGTTTTTAAATTAAAATCTTCACCAAAATAACCTTCAAAAATCACCATGTAGATAATAATCATAAAATATATCATTTCTTCTGTAAGGCTTAGCATCACTATGAAGTCCAAAGGAAGTTTAAAATAAGCTGTCACAGTTTAATATCTTAGATTATATATGAAAATATACATAATTATTGGAAGCTCCTTACTGCCAATAAAGATAGCAAAGTAGGAAGTACTTACTGCCAATAAAGATAGCAAAGAAATAAAATATATATATATGCAGTATACTGAGAAAATTTTGTAAGTTTATGATCACATATTAATATTTAAATGGAGTAAATTTAATTAGAAAACAATATTTTGAATATAATAAATGTAATAATGCTCTGATATTTTATACATTAGGAAATATCTCAATATTTCATTGAATTATCAACATTTAGGATAATTTTTAAATATCGAGTATATAAACGCTTGGCTTTCAGATTCTTTCCATCTAGTGCTATCTGAGTCTGAGAAGATGCTAACAATAAGACAGACTGGGATGCTTAAACTGTAAAACTAAATCAGAAAGTTCTTAACTATAATAGAAAGATGAGAGTTATGGGGTCACTTTCAGTATTGAGATTTGGCCACAGATGTCCATAGTCAGTAACTTCAAGTAAAAAAATTAACAAAGCAAAAGTGTTACAGTATAGATTCATTTTTCTTTCTGATAAGAATAAACTGCATTCTAAATGACTAAACATGTTACATAAAAAAATATGATTTGAGGGAACAACAAAATAACCCAGATCTTGACCTAAAACATATCCCTTTCTATTATTTTTCATAGTCTTCTGATGGTTATGAGAATATACTCTGGTACTAACAACCAGGGTTCAAATTTCAACCCTGTCACTTAGTTGTTATGTAAATCTGGGCAAGCTACTTCTTTAACTTCATTTGCCTCAGTTTTCTAACCTATGAAAGGATAGTCTTCATATGATTGTTACACAGATTAAATGTGTTCATCATAGGTAAACTGTTTTGCACAGTGTCTGGCAAATAGAATATGACAATGTCTTGGCTGTTATAATGTTAAAGTTAAAATGTGTCAATGCTTCAGTCATGTCAAAGAATTACTCTTTCACCAGCTAATCTAATAGGGATCCACTATGATGGAACTAAAATTATTGCCAACTTTTGTTTTTGCAGATTCCTTTAGTGAACCTCTGCAGCAGTAATCTTGTTTTTTAAACAACAGCTCTATAAGATCAATTAAATGGAATTGACTGTTTCTAGCTAAACTTGTAGGAGTTGATTAACTGCCAAGAATGTCTTTTTGCTTATTTCACAGTTGGTTCTCTTTGTTGTCAAGGTAATAATTTAACAATCACATTTTCTCATTCCCTGAAAAAATAAATAAATAAAAGGGCATCTACAAATTGATCAGTCTTTTTAAAACTGTAGCTAAAAATATTAAGTAGAAAAACACAAATTGATTTTTTTGTGTGTGCAACTAGTAGTATTTTAATCTCTAGTGAGGGTTCTATGGTGGTCTGGTTTACAAGATAAGAAATCTTTTCCCTCAGGTGCTTTCTTCATACCAGATATTAACAGCTGAGCAACATTAATAATGGCTGCCTTTATTGAGAACTTACTATTTACTATCCAATGTGCTCTATGCATTTCACATACATTTATTTTTAAAGAATGAATCCTGCTAAATCAAATAAGTGTCAGATATTATGTCCCTGTTTTATAGTTGTGAAAGTTTAGACTCAAAGAAACACTTGTCTAAGTTTACACAGTGAGAAGTAGAATTGGTAGGATTTGTGCCCAGTCATGTGTCTACACAGTCTTTAATGTTTATTCCTTCATGAGTCTTTAAAAGTCTTTTTAGATCTGAAGGCTCAAACAAAGCCACAGAAATCCTTGGCTTTTTCCTCTAGATAGGTATAAGATTTCACATTTTCAGTATTTTGTACCTCATCAAAGAAAATAGAGATCTGTTTATATATGCTATTGAGTGAGGGCCTGCTTAGGTAACCTTTTCCTCACAGTTAAACTGACCTAGATCCTTGTAAATTACCAAATACTCTTCAGGGGTATTGCACTTTTTGAAGATGCATTAACACTTTTAGATTTCTAGAGTATTTTAGTGACTAGTGATAATGTACTTAGGGAATTGAGTTAATGCATCTTATATAAGTGCCTACATTTTAGGAAGTACCAGTAGGCACTGGATAAATATGGTAAACCATGTGTTAGGTATGCACACGTAAAGGCATTCAAAAGAAAAATGCAGGGTGATTATATATACATTATTCTAAGATAAAAGTGCCTTAAATCATATTGTTTCTTTATATGAGGGCTGTCTGGAAAGTATCCATCCATGTAACCGTTCTCGTTACATTGACAATGGATGGATTTTTTTACAGACAGCCCTTGTATATACACACTTACAGATGTCACAGTTCAAATTAGAAAGTGAGGGTTTGTACCCTCACTTTTAATTATGGAAGCAACTATACAAATATAGAAGTGACATTAATCATTATCTGCCTAATATATTATAGAGAAAATAAACAATCCTATGAAACAAAACAAACAAAAAAAAGTCAACAACAAAGAGGAGAGGGAGAGAAAGGTAGAGCTAGTGTATTTCAGAAATTTACCACAAGCTACTGTAGAAAGTGCACAAAGTCTAGGAAGACAGGAAGAGGAAGACAGTGTAATTCACAGTATCACCCCTCTGCTATTAGCTTTAAAGGGTGATTAAAGTGCTCCTGTCAAAGAAATGCTGTGGCTTTCTTTATCAGTTACAGACATTGCAGATAAAATGTCCATGATAGAAGGATAAAAGAGAGAAAGGGAAGCTAGAGTGAGAGAGAAGCCAAACCATGAGGGCAGGAAGTACTAATGAAGAGCTCCATAGACCAATAAGAGGTAATCTGAGATACCACATTTTCTGTATTGTCAGTGCACCATTGCCATGTCTTGAATGAATATTTTAGAATTTTAGAATTATAATGAAAATACTCAGTGACATAGAAGGAATTACATTGAGTCTATCCAGTTTGAAGTATTTGATTATAATTTGGAAAGTTTGTGTCATCTTTTACTCTTTCTCTTTATGCTTTCATGTTTGTTTGTTTTTTAGTGTTGTTGAGGTACAATTGACAAATATATTTGTGAGATATGGTTTCGTTGTTATCTTTCTGCTGTGCTTTTTAATTTTTATCTATTTTTAATTGTTAAATTGATTGGGGTGACTTTGGTTGATAAAAATTACATAGTTTCTATATTATATCATCTACTATGTATTGCATTATGTGCTCACCACCAAGATTCAGGTCTCTTTCCATCAAGGCTAATTCTGGATACTATGTTGAAACTAGATTAGATCCTTAGAGATGGGTCTGAGGTGACAATGGATTAGATCAGAATAGTGGCAGTGGGTTAGTGAAAAGTATCTTGATTCTTAATTGATTTTTAGGGTAGAGAGTTTGCTGACAGATTGGAGGTAATGTGTGAGAAAAAAAAAAACAAGCCAAGGATGATCTGAAAGTTTTTGGAATTTGCTTCTGAAAAAGCATGGTTGGGGGAAGCCGGGATGGCTCAGAGGGTTAAGTACTCACTTTGCAGTGCTGGAGACCGGGGATCGAATCCTGGCCCCGGCCCGTGCAGAACCATATGCTTAACTGGGAGCTCTCCCAGTTCAGTTCTCTCCCTGATTCTGTATCTCTCTCTCTCTCTCTCTCTCTCTCTCTCTCTCTCTCTCTCTCTCTCCCCTCTGGGTAAAAAAAATAATAATTAATTAAAAAAAAAAAAGCATGGTAACTATTTTTTTGGATGACAAAGAGTGGGGAGTGCAGATTGATGCTTGGAGAAAAACATAATAGATCTGCTTTGGAAATGTTAAGTTTAAGTAAACTAGTAGACAGCCAGTAGCGGATATGGAGGAGGCCCTTGAATAAACTAATCAGGAAAGGACCGGGAATGATCAATTTTAGTCTTCAGAGAAGGAAAACAGAAGAGAAAATATGATTAGAACGGTTAGATAATGTTAGATTACTGTTGACACAGATAAGAGGGGTTTCAGTGGAAAGAAGTAGACATGAAACCTTTTAGACAGTGCTCATGACATAATAGGAAGAGAAGCATTGGAAAAATAAGTATGATAGACTTTTTAAAAATATTACTATAAATAAGAACAGTGAATTATAATAACTGGACTGGGATGAAGGGTTAAAATAGCTTCTTCTTTTTTTTTTTTTTTTTTCTCTTCTGATGGATATGATCCATTAAGAAAGTAGAGGTGGGGGGGCTGGGATGGCTCAGTGGGCTAATGGGCTAAGCACTCACTTTGCAGCCCTGGGGACTGAGGGTCCAGTCCTGGCCCCAGCCTATGTGGACCCATGTGCTAAACTGGGGTGTGCTTCTCATGTGGGAGGCTTCCAGTTCAGTTCTTTTTGGCATAAACTTTCTGTGTTGGAGGCCCCGGTTTGGCCCTGGCTCTCGGGGGCATGCCTCTCATGCGGGAGGCCCTCAGCCCAGTTCCCACCTTTTGTGGCCTCCGCCTACCTGTGTGAAAGGAAACCATATAAAAAACTGATGATGTACAGCTATGGAGACTGTCCTGAGCCCCGCCCCCTCTTTTCTCTGTCTCTGTCAAAAACAATAAAATAAATCTTTAGAAAAAGGTAGATGGTACTGGGTAGAGGGAGATTTACTGGAATAATTTTTTTGAGTTAACAAGAGGGAATCATTATCTCGAGTACAGGGTAGGTATCTACAGCATGTCTTTAAGCAGGGGTATGGCCAATTTAATCATAGGAATAAGAGCAAAGGCTGAGAATATAAACACAAATGTAAGTTGGCTGGTATATGTGAGGTGCTTCTGCTTTCTTAGGGAAATAGCAGAGTCATCACATCAGAACAAGGCTAGGAGAGAAGTTATTGAAAGTTGGAGAAGAGAGAAGATATACTAGCCTAGTGAGGAGACTTGGGTAATTCCCTAGGCATAGAGGGGTCTCTACAAGAGGCCTCAAGACACCAAGAACAAAGGCTGTCTTTGTGGAGTAGACCTGGGGAGGCTGAGAATTGGGGTTGAAGAAACAACAACATTTTATGTTGTTAAGATTGGTTATTTTATGCTATTTAAATTATTTTTCTATATGTGCACATTCAAATGTATAAAAACACATAAAAGAAAAAAAATGAGCTTAAGTATTAGCTCCTTTATGAAGATTTGAGAGCGGTCCTTTGTCAAATTTAGTACTTCTTTAAGTCATCTCAAGAACTTTAAAATTTAAACAGAAATGTGTGTAATTTTAAGTACCTCTCTAAGTACTCATTCGTATAATATACCTCTAGGACTAAAGTTTTACTAAACTGTGTGTTCCCAAACACGTGATATATGTAGAATTGCTGAACATACATATTTCTTATCAGTCTAGGTAGAGTAAATCATTATCTCCTTGAACATAAAAATTTGAAAATCATATTTTTGGTAATAGGAAGTTAATTAGGGGGAAAAAAAGTATTGCTTATCAGTTACCTTTTCAAAAAAGTTACCCTTGAAGTATCATGGAGAATAAACCCACACTGAGAGTGAAAATTTTCAGAAGCCACATTACCTTCAGAGAGGTGGGTCCTGAACCAAGGAAATGGAATTAGAAAGTACAAGTAAGTTCTGCAAAATCCTTCAGAGGTCTTAGACTCTATAGGACATGGTGATCCAACAGACATTTGGTGGGTGAAGGAAAAGAAAAAAACTTCAAAGAATTTCCTTGTTTACTGTCTCAAGGAATGTTAATTCCATAAATCAAGATAAGATACAGTATTCATGACTAAAAGCAGAGTTAATGGTGAGATGGAGGAAGTGGCAGGGAGGAAGGGCATTAAAATTCAACCACAGATTTGTTGACCTAGAAGGAGTAGTCTATCAGTGAACAAGATAGATATTTCTAATGTGAACATTTCTTTGTTCTTTGGTATCAGTGATGGGGGAGAAGAAAGATGAGAAAAAGAGAGGAAGAAAGATTAATTTTATAGAATTTAAATGAATTAAAAATTGTGACAAAAATATAATTGTATTTCTATGAGAAAAAAGAATTTGCCAATATTTGAAAAAAATTCTATAATTTAAGTTTTACATTGTCAGTTGTGAGAATTCTTTATTTCTCTTTGTAAACTTGGTACTTTTTGAATAACATATTGAAAACATTAACATTTGATTAAGGCAACCTTTCTTTGTTTACCAAATTGTAAGGACTTGCATAAGGGTCTAATACTATTGTTTTCCTTTAGCTTACATGAGAGCCTATTGAATTTACCATAATAATATATTTTAATAAAACATTTTATTTGCTAATATATTAATAGAAGAGCTTTCACTTAACAACTCTTACATCTATTATGCTATAATAAATGTAGGTATTTTGTTTTTGTGGAATTTAGACAATAAAAGATTTAATAATTTTAATAATGCTTTTACAAATACGGTAAGCAAATTAAGGTGTGATGAGACTAAAGAACATTTCCTATATTAGTTAGTGCAAGAGCCTAGTTCAGTTAGCTTAAGCTAACCAGAGCATGAGGAAGAGTTTTTGTGTGAATAAAGCTAGACGGTATACTGCCTACCTTAATAGTATAATTATTTTGAAGTATATAAATCATACTAATTGAGCTGTCACATATACTTAGATTTTACTATAATTAATTTTTTATGTGTTTAAACTGGCAATTTAGTGGTAATCCAAAGCTCAACTGATTACTCTGAGTCATTATAAATGCTGCAATATTCAGGATATGACATAATTTAAATAATCTCTAACAGATTCTGTTTTTGTCATAAAAATGTCTATATTTAAATTTCTGGATTTCTTAAAATATATTTTGGTGCCCTAGAGAAGATTTTATTTTATTTTTAGAATTTTGCCAATGTCTAGTTGTACCATCATCATCCAAGGTTATGATTCTAATACTTTGGATTTTCACACACTGGTGTTCTGTTGATGCTGCCGTGTAAATCACTGTTCCTTCTTGCTATTAAATCACTCAAGTCACATTCCCTTAAGATGGTACAGACGTATAAATTGCTACTGCTGAAACTCCGCTTTCCACCAGATGTTCAAGAAAGGCTAATATGCTTTCACTCTAAATATGGGTAGTTGCCTTTCTATAGAAAATACATGTGAGATAGAGTGAGATGGTATCCTTAATGAAAGTGAAATTGGCTGTGGCCGTGTAGAAGAGGGTAAAAAAAATTAACTGCAATAAATTAGATATATTCTTTGCAACTGTTTCACATGAAGTAGATATTAGAATCTTTGCACATAAGGATTCAACTTCCAGAAGACACACCAACATTAAAATATGCTTGTCCCTTTTTAAATCCTTTCTTTTCTAAAATTGTCTCCATAATTTGCAAAAGTGTTCCCAAGCCCTTTCCTGCAAATATTCCGCTTGTGGTCCCCTATCCAGATAAACAGAAAAGCAACAGATTTGTTCCTTTAAGCATGCCCCCAGGCCTTTGATTACTTCCATTACTGCCCAGTCCCCAGATCTGGCTATTAAACTGTACAATTTTCCATCATCACTGAGCCAGGCTTCTTCAAGTTGAACACTGTACTCTGTCTTCTAATTTCAGTAAAGTCAATTATATAAACTCTTTTCCTTTTACAAAATGCTCCTTTAGCACTCTTGGTTCCCTCATAGCAGGCAGACCCAAGTGAAAGAGAATTGTGGAACCTTTTCAGGTACAGCTGTGGTCTGCTCAGCAAGTACATTTATTACTAATGGGTAAAATAGTCTCCTTTTTTAGCTACATAATGCTTTTGAAGGCTTCCTTTTTCTGGTTTTGATGGACATTCCGGTTACACTGAGAAAGGAAGGTGAATACCATTGATCACACAATGAAGCTGTGGCAGGAACATTTTTGTTTGTTTTTGTTGTTAATCATTTGCTTTGCTTCATAAGTCTGTGACTGCATTTGTCTTTTTTTTTTTCTTTTTCTTTTTTTTAATATTTATTGTTTTAGACACAGACAGAGAGAAACAGAGAGAAGGAGGAGGGCCCTTAGCAATCTCCATTGTTGTACATCATCAGTTTTCCACATGGTTTCGTTCCACACAGGTAGACAGGGACTGTGCAGGGTGGGAACCATGCTGGGGACCTCCCACATGGGAGCACGCTCCCTTGAGGCAGGGGCTGAACGAGGGGTTGAGAACTGAACTGAGGGCCTCTCGCATGGGAAGTGCACCCCAGTTCAGCATATGCATCCACATGGGCGCGGGCCAGGATTCGATCCACAGTCCCCGGAGCTGCAAAGTGAGCATTTAACTCATTGAGCCATCCCTGCTTCCCCTGCATTTGTCTTGATGGGCTGATTTGCATTGTATACTAGGATCCTTTCTGGCTTAAACAGTTGAATATGCATCCTGTGCAAATACTTGAGAGGAGATGACAATTTTTTTTAGTTTTATATTTACAAAATAAATGTTTGAACAATAGGATGCTATCGATCACTTTGATGCATACAGTGTCGAATAGCCATGCTCTCTAATTTTGGCACCAGTCAAATTTACACTCTTAATGTTGATAGATTGTTTTGCTTCCCCCAATTTAGCCGTCTACTTATATATGAATAAATAATGCAGGATCATATGTAGATTCATGGCTAGTATAAGCCAACACCTGATAAAACACTCTTCGCTAACAATGATTAACTGTACCTTTGAGAAAAATGTGATGATTTTGAGGGGATAGGAGAAGATAGTATAAACGTCTGCATCTGAGTGTGGTATTCCCATGAGCCATAGAAGGATGCTGTGGAAGTGAAACCAATGGATCCAATTTGTTTTTTTTTAATTTGGAGCATGTACCATCTTGCTATTCAAAATGAGGTTCATGAACCAATATAGACTCTAACAATATCAGCTTCCCATAAGTGAAAATGCCGAATCCCAGGCCCAAAGCTTCTGAGTCAGAATCTGTGTATTAAATGCACGTTAAATGTTGGAAATTCTGGTTGGCAGAGCCTGTTTCTGCTCAATTCTCTCTCTCTCTCTCTCTCTCTCTCTCTCTCTCTCTCTCTCTCTCTCTCTCTCTCTCTCTCTCTCTCTCTCCCCCTCTGTCTCTCTCCCCACTTTCCCTCGGATTATTTGCTATAAGGCAGGAATGTATGTGTTAGAGAGCATGATTAGAGTAGAAAGTACACTCACCAAATTTTCTATAACAAGCCATTCTGTTTTCTTTAACAATCTGAAATTCTGTCTGCCATTCAGAGAAAGGGTACACTGTGACTCCTAGAGGAAGCATTCTTGTATGCTCTTGAATTTAAAATGTAGACTCAAGTTGATTGCTTATCATCTAAATTAATTGTCTTTATGGGAGAGAATATGTCTAAATAGATAATTTGTGCCTTTACGAAGTTTCACTTAGAGGTGATTGGGTTACTTCTACCACAAATACAAGCATTTTTATATACATGAGGGCCGTCTGGAAAGTATCCAGCCATGTAACCATTTACGTTATATTGGCAATGGCTTTTCCCAACAGAACCTTATACGTATGTATGTATGTGTGTGTGTATGTGTGTGTGTGTGTGTGTGTGTGTATGTGTATACACATACACACACATATACATATATATCTCCCACATGAGAGGGGAGAACCTTCACCGCAGAGCCATCCTGGAGGCTACCAGTTTTGCCACAGTTCGATATATAGGTTTATATGGGCTGGGGTCAGTATTCATCCCCTGACCTCACAGTCACAAGGCAAGTGCTCCACCTGTTGAGCTATCCTGGCATCCCTGGCATTTTTTGTTTAAGCATTTTGTTAGATATAATAATAGTTTGTGCAAGTGGTGGCATCACATATCAGTTTATACCAAGAATAATTAACTTCTTTCTCACAGTTCCCTGACTACGAATTGTTAAAATTTAGGGGTTGTTAAAAGCCACTAAATTTATTTTATTGAACTCCTTTTATATAGTAACAAATAGGAGTGCCTTTCTACTTCAGCTCTGTGTAATGGAAGTACCTAGCACACTTTGACAGACTGACCTGTAAGGCCCTTAAGTGTGTGATCTCTTAATTTCTCTTTATGTTTAAGGAATGTAAGACATTAAAATATTTTAAAATATTTGAATGGTGGGCCAGTGTTTTAAAACTTGTCTACACATTATAATCACTTGGCATCTTCAAAATATTCCAAAGCTTAGAACACATTCCAGACCAATTAAGCCACTGTCCGTGGAGTTGGTAAATATACAGCAATGATTTTTGAGGCTCCCCAGCTAATTCTAAAGTTCAGACAGTTTTGGGCACTGTTGTCTTAGACAAAGATGCACTCATAGATAATTTTAAACTTTAATATTTATCTTCCCTGATTATTCCACTGAATTTCATACTTCAGTGACCATCTCATGTTCCAATCAAACTTCCCAAAAGAATATTCTTCCTGAATTTAGTATTTCTGGTAAAGGTGTTTTGGTTCTCCAAATCTAAAAGTTTAAACTGTCAAAATTAATCTTGACACTTCCTCTTTACAGGTTTTAAACTTTGTCTCTTCAATCCAATTTCTTCACATAAGTATGTTGAGAACTGGGTTTTAGTTATTATATTTTGCCCCTCTAGCACTCTGCACAGATTTTGTTTTTAGATAATTACAGTAATTAATTAGCAAAGGTGCTAAGGAGAAGCATAATGTATACTCTGTGCCAATTCCCATGATATACATTCTTATATCATGGCAATGATGACTAGCAAAAGTCATGGTGTTTAGCAATCAGCTCTTGCAACTTAGTATGAACTACCTTCAATACCATTACACCAGATACTCAAAAAATATAGGTGTTGAATAGGATCAATGAATAAGAAATAGTAATAATAGGGCAAGCACTCTGATTATATCTGAATTTTTACATTAATATCTGTTCACTTGTATGTTAAGCTGTTAAACTTTATACTTCAATATAGTCATTTATTTAATAACTAAAACAAATCAACCCTTGGTGCTGTCATTCATATATATATATATATATATATATATTAATTTATTCAGCAATTACATATTGCTTAATGCAATTAATGTATCTAAGGTACTTATTTATGAATTCTCAAGGCAATATATGACATTTCTCTGAAAAACAAAAAATCTCTGTATACACATGAAAAAAACTGTTAAAACTGTTGGCTTTATATTTTGTGCATATTGCTTTAATGTCATGATGTATCCTACAAATAAAGGAAAATCACAATCTATGCTAAGGGTCCTATACTTTTTTCTTTTTTTTTTTTTTTCATAGCTGATTATGTGAAGACTCAGTCTTTTTTTTAAGGATTAGGAGGTGTATACATTAAAAATGTAAGTTATTAGAACTGAAACCTTTATTTTGCTGACCTAATTTTCAAGATCAATTTTACTTCTAAACATTTTTCTGCATTCAACACAAAACACTAATTTTAATTCAGTGAAGTCTGAGAAGAATAGAAATGTACAGTACCCCAGAGGAGCTTGGAAAATTAAAACGTATTTTTGGCTAAAGATGATTTATTTAGTTTTGATATAACTGAAACTATGCAAAGGGAATTTTCTGAAATGGAACAAATGTGATTTGTACTCTTAAATTCCACATGAATGAAGAATCAAAGGGATGTATGAGTCAGGCATAATCTTTTAAGCAGTTTAATGCAGTAGTGATAGCTTAGGCACTGACTCCGATTAATTTATTTTCACATTTGGAAGGCAGTCTCCTGGGACATCTCTGAGTGATGGTCCAGCAGAAGAGGTGGAGAAGAGTCTAAATTATTGACCGTCATTAACCTTCCTTGTTTTAGTACCTATTAATTTTTCTGAACAGATATGAAAAATCTTTGGCCAATTTCTTGTAACATTCATTCCATAAAAGCTAATAATCTAATCAGTTATTTTAAAAAATGAAGAAACAACCAGAGTGTAGGTAGAAGCTTCCAGTATTGTCATCTCTGCCAAGACTCTGTAATGAGTAAGATGGTGTCAACCATGAAAGGCTTACCTACTGGAGTCATTTAGGCAATTTTGCAAGTGTGTGTGAGAAGATTCCACAATTCCTGCTCTCTCTTTCACTCAGCAGCCTATGCCTCTTTCTCCCACTTGTTTAGCTAATGTGACCTTCGAAAAAAGTCACTTAAAACCCAGGCTGTCTTTATTCCAGTAACCTTGAAACAGGAAGAGGGTTTAAATTGAACCATCTCGAGGTAGGACTAGCATAACATTCATTAACCCTTTGAAGTCCTGTGAGAGAAGGCCCAAGCTTCTTATAAATTTTTGTATCTGTTATATTCCTACTTTTGAAATTTGAATTTTCCTTAATTTGGCAGAGTTTTCTGAATATCCACCATTCCTCTCCACAGTTATTGACATCCTACTGTAATTCCTTAGAAAATTCTTGTTAAGCTAGTCTTATTGGGCAGGCTTAAAGTTCATTCCCGCATGGTTTCCTAATTCTTGTTAAAGTAGCTCCAGACTGGTAAAACTCTTCAAATTAGAAAAAGTAACAGTCCTGCATTTATATATTTGTGTTGTATTTCTCAATTATGAAACTATTTTCTTTTGCCTACCTCATCTCTCTCCTGTTGTTGAAGTCTATAATTTAGTATATTTTCACTGGATAGGGCCACTGACTTTCAATCATGCTAATTTCAATTCTGTATTTTAAACAATATGCACAATATTTGTATTTTATAACTCCAGCTGTATAGTCCATTACCTTTCTCAAAATCTGATAAAGATAAATAATATACGATAAAAACATTAAAATGGCATTACTGATTTGATAAATAAAATGGCATAAAATTTAAGTTAATTTTCTTGTAGCTTTTGATTCCCACTTCTTTTATCTAGAATACAAATATTTGAATAAACTGGAAGCGACGCTTAGTGAATGTTTTTCTGCATGTGAGAAACAGTTATATACCTCCTCACCATATATTTGATTGCTGTGTATGATTTACATAATCTATGTAATGTTAAAGGATTCCACAGCAAGCCCAAAGCTGACTTTGAATTTCGAATCCAGTTTGATCTGCAGATATTTATTAGTTACTATAACATTAAACATTAATGCATGGCTTTAAGCATGATAAGGCATTTTGTCTTCTAGTTCATTAGGAATGTGTGACAAAATTGGCACCAAAACAGTGCAATGCTGAAGGGGCAATCTTCTAATTTATTTTTTCTCATACTTCTATAAGAACAAACTAGTTTTCTAGTATTCCATTTTGTATTTGTCATATTTATTTTATGGTTTTATACTTTTAAGCTCTCCAGAAATTTACATCAAAGACAATAACTTCAACATATTAACTCATTCAAGCACAAAAGTTATGGAACTCCAAAAGGACTCTCTCTCTCTCTCTCTCTCTCTCTCTCTCTCTCTCTCTCTCACTCACTGTTTTATATCAAAAGTAAGTCTTCGCATCATTTTCATCAATAGCTAATATTTTGAAAGCAGAAATGAACATCTCTCTATTTTTTACCCAGAGATAATACGCAATGTTACAAATGCTGTGACATCTTTATTGCTCCGCACTGTTGCGCTAGGTGACATGGATGGTTAGGAACTGGGCGCTCTAACACTGTAAACAACCCTGAAGGAGAACCTCATAAATATACATGTGTCTGTGACTCAGCTAGTTAGATTTTTGTCCTCTGGGTTAACTTCTCCACATGCAACAACTTGCCACAGGCTTAATGTCATCTACCTGAAATAGTAGAACCCTGAAAGTAGTGTTCCCTCCAGTTTCATCTGAAAACAAACACCTTTAAATTACAAGTTATTATTTTCAAGAGCTGGAAGCAGTATATTTTGTTTTTTTAGAGTTAAAATACCCTCCAAAATGCACACTGCTTTGACTTAATTGAATGATATGTTTGTGTCTAGTTTTGGATTTTTTCTACCACATAAATATTTCTGTGATACCTCCTACAGAATATCATCTTAGTGGAACACAGTGTACGATTAACATAATTTAAACTAGACTTATTTAACTTTAAAATTAGATAGCTAGGACTACTTTTTTATAATTATTACAATACTTTTTTTTACTATTTATTTTATTGTTTTGAGAGAAAGAGAGAGAGAAAGGGGAGGGCCCAGAGCAGTCTCCATAGGTGTACATCATTAGTGTGAGATGATTTCACACCACACTGGTAGATGTGGGGTTGGAAGGGAGGGAACTGAACCAGGGGCCTCCCATATGGGAAGTGAGAACCCTTCCCACCATGCCATCCTGGTAGTTACCTGTTGTGCTGCAGTTTATGGGCACACAGGCTGGGGCTGGGGCTGGGATTTGAACCTGGACCATGCAATTGTGAGGCAAGTGTTTAACCACTGAGCTATCCCGGCATCCATATTACAATAATTTCACAGTACATTTTCTCATGGGAAAATTTGGAAATGTCACAATTATTAATAGTGCACAGTAAGTTTGTATTCTTTAAGTGATACCATTTGTCTTCTTAGTAGTAATATAAACTGTCTTAAATAAAAATTTGGACAGAATCAATGTATTTTTTCTATTATATCAGTGATGTATGTATTACCTTGATTACCTTGATTACCTTCTAACACACTTCCAATTATATTAAGTATAGGTAAGTTGAACATTTTAAGTTACGTCTGGAAGTGATGGAGAAAGTCAGAGAGAGATTAAAAAAGTGAAGAAAGCAATAGAAAGCCTCGAAGTATACACAACAAAAAAATTATGTGTTCTCTTTGTGCTTTTGCTTTGGTTGGACACATTATGGCTACTTAAGTTTAAGGTTAGATTTCTTTCTACTGAAGATAAATCTCTGTTAAAAAGAAAAATATTCTTTGGAGAATAGATTGTTGGTTCTAAATCTGAATACTATGTTGATTCCATTTTATTTATCAGTGGTTATATTTAAGTAAATGTAAGTTAAATTATTAGCTGAAATAAGCAGAAACTGTTTAAATAACTGCATGTAATGTGTAAGGGTGAATAAAACAAAGTTTAAAATGAAATAGTTCAGCTATTATGTGTGATTTAAGAGACTTGGTAGCAGATTTTAGGGAGTTATAGTTTTTATTCCTTGCAAGATACCCTTATCAGAAAAAGCAGGATCTGTCAACTCTGCATCCAGGAGTTAGTTAGTTACTGTACAGAGCTAATTGACTTGTTACCAAATCCTCAGAACCTTGAAATGTGTAAATGATATCACTATAAATAAATAAATAAATAAATAAATAAATAAATAAATAAATAAATAAATAAATAGTATGTGTGTATATTTGTATATATATACAGAGAGAGAGAGAGAGAAAGAGAGAGAGAGAGAGAAAGAGAGAGAGAGAAAGAGAGAGAAAGGAGGAATTTAAGATAGCAGAAGAAAGGGGCCTCCAGGAATGGCTGACAATGCCGGTTGCAGATTTACTACCCCCTATAAATCTCTGCCTGTTCTCCTGGAGACTCTTGCAAATACAAGAGTAAACAGAATTTATCTGGAAACTCCTACAGTCCCACCTAGAGACTCCTCCTCCCTACCCTGAGTCATGAAGAACACATATGACCCTAGACAAAGGAATCACATGGACACTGAAAAAGGTATATAAGCTGTAAGGAATTTAGCTATGGGGAGAGAGAGCATGTTTAGGTGCTTCTAGCCTCACATACTAATAAAATCTTCCTCGATCTAAAGAGTTGTCTGAGCATCTGGTATCCTCCATCAGATGTCGCTTCCTGCAACAATATAACAGAGCAAACCTGAGAGCAGGAGGAGCTAAATAATTTAAGGTATATTTTTCAGGGGCTTGAGCAGGTAGTTCTAGGAGTAACATGTGTAAAAAAAATTAGCAAAAAAAAATACAAAACTTTCTCAGGGAAAACTTTCTGGGGTAGAGTGAGGTGATGGGAGTTAGTGTGCTTGAGGCTATAAAAGCAGTATTGAAATCTTATATTTTAAATAAAAAAAATAGCTTAGCATAACTCAGTGGGTGCCAACTTTGCTATACTTTGCAATTACCTAGGGATCTTTTAAAAATATTAATGCCTGGCTCTCACTTCCACACATTCTGATTTGATTATTATGAGGTGTGAACTAGGCACTAGGATTTTCAAAAGCTCCCTAAGCTATTCTATTGTACAAGAATATGTGGGGATCACTGACAGGACTATACCTTTTAAAAATAAAATATATCAGGGAAGTTTTATTTTTTTAATTAAGTAATATTTTGTATTTTAGTTTATCTTAATTGTGTAAAATTGTAAATATATCTTTTGTTTTAAAATTGTAGGTGCTCTCTTTGACTACTGGATTTTAAAAGCAATGCTGATTATTTGGGTTGTGAACGGTTGGTATATGCATTCTATGAAATTTTATATAGCACTAAAAATGAACGTGCTATATAAAATTTATGATTTTAATGAGGTTAAGTGTCAAAATAATAAACTTCCTTTAAAAAGATCAACTCAAGAAGCATTCATACAGTATGATAACATTCATATAAAGTATAAAAAGCTGTAAAGTAAAATATTTTTATTATAGTATTAATAGATACCATGTTAATAGCATGTAATAAATATAAAACACATGAATATTTATTACATTTCCTAAATTGAAGATAGTTATTACTGCTGGGAAATGGCGGGGAGGAATGGAATTAGGAAGGGATACACAGTTATTGTTTTTATTTTATTTAAATAATGCCCCAATCAAATACAGTAAAGTGATCAGTTTTGACAAAACTGATGGTAGTACACATATATTTGTTAGATTATTCCTTGTAGTTTTTCTCTGTACTTAACATATTACATAACTTCAATAAATAGTGTTGGGAAAACGAGGTTAAGAATATCAAAATGAATAAACAAAAAATGTTTATTTTCTTAATGCATTATCAAACATAATTAAATTAGCTAGGTTTGTTTTCTTTTTCTTTTTTTTCTTTTTTTGTATAGCTACAGAAATAAGTAAAAATAAAATTGAAAAACGTTTCTGAAAGACTTACAAATATCAGATTGTCAGTATGGATAATTGCTATACTAAAATGATTACCTAATTGGGAAAATAATCCTTGTTGTTCCTCAAACAGTTGCTCCTATTAAGATAGAAACTTGGTAATTTTTATAACCACACATTCAAAAGGATCAACTAATAAGCTCTTAGGACTAATTTAAAAATTAAGATTTGATTTCCCCACATTTTGCCAAAAACATAAGATGCAATGATTATGTTTTCCAGGAGTGGGGGAAAAAAAAGAAAAAAACATTTACCAGTAATCCTCTGACCTTTTTTCCTTCCCTTCTTTTGCATGAGAAAAGATAGTCTGTATCTCTTTCTTCAGTTCATGCATCTTTAATAGACAAGGAGCACACCCTCCCCAGGACTTTAATGTCTCTCCCACTGACTAGGAAAGTACTGCTCCCCTTTACCCATCATACTTCGTTGAGGAGGTCATATTTTATTTGTGTTTTGCATAAACAGAGAAGAAAGATTCCCTAGGACCTTTTTTATTACTGTTGTATG
Organism: Craseonycteris thonglongyai; assembly: GCA_004027555.1. Classification (NCBI taxonomy): domain Eukaryota; kingdom Metazoa; phylum Chordata; class Mammalia; order Chiroptera; family Craseonycteridae; genus Craseonycteris; species Craseonycteris thonglongyai. The sequence continues at coordinate 21,798 of PVKE010011315.1, read as the reverse complement.
ACTTGTATGTTCCATGCTAATGTTTTTAAATATTATAGGTGCTAATTAAAAATCTGATAGGAAATTCAAATTTGCTATTTTTGTGTCCTTAGTTTAGCGGATTATATGTACTTTTATTTGCTCAGATATAAACCTCTATGTTGCTATAAGAATTTTTTTTTAACTATCACATTAACTGCATATTATTTTTAGGAAGAAAATGAATTTCTTTAAAGAAACAATTTTTATTTAGAGTCTTCCCGCCAACACCCAACTGGTAGATATATTCTACTTAGGACTGAAATTATGAGGCTAGCCTTATCAGAAAGGACCAAAAAAGAAAAAAGAGAGAGAGTCTTGGAATGTTTTTAGTTCTAAATATATATATATATATATATATATATATATATATATATATATATATATACTAAATATATATACTGATAAAAATAGTAATTGCCTATGCTATAAAAAAGCTTAATTATTATTCCAAAAACAGATATCATATTTTTATCTTACTTAAAAAGAAAAAAAAACAAAACAAAGCATTACGAGCACTTTTGGGGCTGATTATTGACAATGAGGTGAATTTCAATGGAAATATTTTGTTTATGTTTTTAAATTATTACTAATGAGATATATGAATGTATTAGTAATAATTCAGAAATAAGCTCTTCAGGATAATTCATAATAATTCAAAAATTTAAAAAAAGATCGCTTTGACTGTAGTAGAAATTGGAATCCATTGATGTTCTAATTTCAAACCCTCAAAAGTAATCTGATTGGCACAGCTTGGAGCCTATACCACAGCAGAAACATGGCTGCTGGGCACCTCCACAGTGACATTTATACGGATGTCCCCATGAGTGTCCACAATGGCTGGAGGACTTTTGGGAAGAGAAGCTTATTTACTTAATGTTAACACAATTAAAAGCAATTTATTATTATACTGGTTACTGGGAGGAATAAAAAAGAAAAACGAGACTCTGCCTTTGAAGAAGCTAATAATATCCTGGGAAGAGGTTGTAGCTCTGGGAACTCGTAGAAAGGAAATATCACAAAACTACATGATATAGATTGTCATGCTTTGGCTCTCTGGCTGGCTGGGCAAAGAGATGAACAGAATAGATATATGAATGGATGGATGGATGGATGCATGGATGGATGGATGGATGGATGGATGCTTGCATGGATGGATGATATAGTCTAAATGAAGACTGTCTTGGTCAGAGTGATGTAGGAAGGGATACCTAGGGAGAGGTAATTGGAGGGAAACATCCTGTCTGAAACAATGTATGCTTAGGTAAAGTAATATGTTTGTGTATGCAAGCTGTAATAAATTTATGGAGCTTTTTAGAGGCCAGTGATATGATTCTGAATCTGAGCTAAGAAGTGTTGGTAAAGTCACTGAGAACTCTTAAGATAGTAGTATCACGAAAGTAGTATTACCAAATGCATTGAAAAGGCTAGAAACCAGTATGCTATTGCAGTCATCAGGGCATAGAACAATGAGGTCTTAAACCAAATGAGTGACAGTGAGAATGGAGCAATCCAGGGAAGAACTAAAGGCTCTCCAAGAAATACATCAGTGTTATAAGTGGGGACAAAAAAGGGGAACCATCAAAGGTCCATCTAAAATTATGAGTTCTGACTGTTGGGAACAATCTAAAATACTGGCAGAACTGAAAATTTGGCAAAAGATTGAAGGGAGGTGAATAATAAAATGTGCTTTAGACCAATGGGCATAATTATAATCCATTTTAAATCATATAATTTAACAGCAGTGACAAAGGCCAATTAAGGGCCACATTAATTAGCATAATTCAGATGCCCTTTCCCCCTTTCCAGAAAGCATTCTTTTCTCCCAGTGCCCTCATGGGCTGACAGCAGTCTTGCTGTCAGTTACCATATCAAGTAATTTTCTCTTGGATATTAGCTGATAGAGTTGTTATCCATCACAGTGATATGTTCACGTCCTTCGGAGGATTATTGAAGGCACAAGAGTTGTCAAGCCTTAAAAGAATATTTCAGAATTTAAGGGCCTAAAACAGGCTAAGCCCTTGCTCAAGATTAAAAATAAACACAATTGCTGAAGGATATGTTGTCAACAGTATAATTTTTATTGCAAAAGATTTTTGTTGTCATTATTGTATTTGAGCTCTAATACTATGCAGATTCTTTTTAAGTTCCTAAATAGTCTAGTGCAAAAAAGAATATCACAGAATCTTCAAACCATACTTATAGATGAATTTTCCATATGTTAATAGTGCACTTTTTTTTTTTAAATAGAGTTCTTACTAAAGAGCTAGATATCAAAATTCTTGGCTTTTAGCCTTGGATGTCTCACTTGACAGCTTTGTGACTTCTGCAAATTGATTTAGTTTTTCTGAACCTTAGATGCTTCATTTGTAAACAATTTTTCAATGTGCATGAATATTGAATATGAAATGCACTATGTGAGAACAAACAATTGCTAATATTGTTTTATACACATCTTATTTAAAAGTTTCTTTTGTTGTTAAACTAAGAGCGGTAGCATTAAAATATTAGTTCAATAACAGTATAGTCGGTAAAGGCATGTTGAGTTAATAAAAGTTGTTCGTATGCTTGGGCTCCTATTAAAATGTGACCATAGCATCTGCTTTGGAAACTTTAACTTGAAAGACTAGAGCCTACTTATTGTTTCCCAATACCCAGATTATATCAAATTATATCAGAACACAGTTGGTACAGAAGTTATGCAAATATAAAATAATAGTTGTCTAAATTAGATTTATATGGTTTTCTCAACTTTATCCTGTACAAATAATTTCTTTAATGTTTTAGGTGCAGCATAGATATGTCCTTGGAAATATAATTTGGGGCTGTAAATTTGAACAGCCATTACTTTCCCAAGCTATCGAAATTTTGACATAAAAATTACATAAATTGTAGACTACTACTTGATAATATGCATATTGGCAATGTGACCATGCTGCTTTAAAAACACTATCAGTCACTACTTGTAGTATTCACACATGCTTTTATATGTTCAGATACTTGCTTAATTTTTCTCTCTGCTACTCCCCAGTTTCTTTGAATTGAAATTATAGAGATCTTTCTATATCCTTCTAAATGCTCAGTCTTTTTCCAAAGCCTCTGAGAGTCCTCCAGTCAATAGAAAGTGGTTTCTCTCCTTTGATTAATCATTGCTCATTAGTCAGACTTTTCCATAAAATATCCTACCATTTATTGCCATTGTTTAGTCACTCATGTTCAAGGTTCTTAAAGTCAGAAACTCTTTCTTCATGATCTCTAAATCTTACAGCACATTGTATAGTAGCCTATATGAGGGCTCTCCAGAAAATATCCAGCCATGTACTATAAAAAATAGAGGCATTAGTGGCGGAATATTTTTCTGGACAGACTTCATATACAATAGACATTTATTAAATATGTTTTAACTTGTTGCAAAATGGCAATTGATTAGTTTATGGTGATATTAGTGATTTTTACACAGTCTAGATTTCGTGCAATTTTGAAATATGAATAAAATAAAATGATGGCTACTGAAATTTTCTTGGATCAAATTTGATGGTTTATATTTTTTATTATGCCTTCATTTCTTGAAAAGATAAAGTTCATTTGAAGTGTATGATCGAAAGCATTGAAGTCTAAATCACTGCCTCCTCTATACTTTATGACAATTTCCAAAGCAATATCCTTGTGTATTGAGTAGAGGAGGCAAGGTTCAAAAAAGTATAGTTGATATAATATTCAATTTTTTTATAACTTAGAAGTCACATTGTCACTTAGGTACAATTAATATAATCAGTGCATGTAGAAAAATGTTTCCTAGGGGAGCCAAGATGGCTCAGTGGGTTGAGCACTTGCAGTGCAGACCCAGGATCTGAGGATCAAGTACCAGTCCGGGTGCTGGCCTGTGTGGACCCACATGCTGAACTGGGTGTGCTCCCACCTCAGTTTGGTCCCCACCGACGTGGGTTTCCCATGCAGGAGGCCCCCGGTTTGGCTCCTTCCTGGCGGAGCCCCGCACCCACCTGTGGAATAAAACTATGTCAAAAAAATTGATGGCATACAACTATGGAGACTGCTTTGAGTTCTCCCCCTTCTCTCTGTCTCTGTCTTTCTCTCTGTCTCTGTCAAAAACAATAAAATCTTAAGAAAAAAAATGTTTTCTAACACTTCAAAAGAGTCATATACAGACTTAAGATAATCATATTTGTTAAAGCAATATTGTAAATAGAATGTTCACACTAATATAAAATTGGGCTATAGGAGTTTAATAACTCTTTAGAAAGGCAATGTGCATAAATTTGAATGCATGCTTTGATGATTTCATTTATTTGGGAAATGCTGACAAACTGGTGTTGATTTTGTTTGTTTTATTTATCTATTAAATATTGTGCTCTCTTTGACAGCACATATACTTTTTAAGTTTTTATTCAACCTAAACTTTATCTGTAAGATATGACTTCTGTAACTTCATGTGAGTTGTCCTTGATATAGTAAAGCCTCCATGACACCTGTAAACACAGTGGAAGATGACAAACCCATAGTCCTAAAGCTAAGACCAGCAGAAGAGAATATCAAGTTTCAATCATTGCTTTCATTTGAAGAAAAAAAAAAAATTCTGCATACTTAACTGAATACAGTAGAAGAAACAGGTAGAAAGAGAGAAGACAGGAAGACATAGTAATAAGAGATAAAAGGCAAGCCGGGATGCTCAGTGGGTTAAGCGCTCACTTTGCAGCCCCAGGGACCAAGGATCGAATCCCAGCCCCGGCCTGTGTGGACCCATATGCTGAACTGGGAGCTCCCCCAGTTCAGTTATCACCAGGGCGAGACCCCGGCCCAGTTCCTGCCCTGTGCAGCCCCGCCCACCTGTGGAATGTAACTATGTGGAAAAACCAATGATGTGCAGCTGTGGAGATTGCTCTGGGCCCTCCCACTTATCTCTGTCTCTGTCTCTCTGTCTCTCTGTCAAAAACAATAAAAATAAATCTTTAAAAAAAGAAATAAAAGGGAGGTGAAATAATCACTCTGATGTTATAGATTCTCATTGTATGACAAACTTAAGTATGAAATGATATTTAATTTGACTCTTGTTAATACTCCTGTTTGTCTGATACATTCTGAAAGCCCTTTCCTGGTTACATGTTCAAATACTAGTGATTAATTGGGTGTTTAATACTGAAGTACATTAAGAAGAAATTTATTTATTTATTTTGTGGGGGTTCTAGTCAGTTTTTTGTTTTTTTTTAAATATATTATTTATTTATTTATTTATTTATTTATTTTTGACAGAGTGGAAAAGAGATAGAGAGAGAGAGATACAGAGAGAAAGAGAGAGAGAACTGAACCGGGGGAGCTCCCAGTTCAGCACATGGTTCTGCACGGGCCGGGGCCGGGACTCGATCCTCAGTCCCCGGCGCTGCAAAGTGAGCGCCTAACCCACTGAGCCATCCCGGCTTCCCCACTAGTCAGTTTTTTATAGAATATTGTATAAGCTCACTAGGAGGGACAGATGATTTTATCTCTTTGTTTCTTGCTGAGTTGCATTAGAGAACCGTCTAGAATTGAAGTTCTTTATATCAAAGGTTTCTCACCTCAGGTGGGAGCTGAAGGGTTGATTGAAACTAAGAAAGAATTGGACAGCTAAAACGACTAAAAGCAGCAAATGTGACTGATAAGTTTTCATGATAGATATCTTTTCAGCTAGAATTATTTCATGTTTCAAAGAAGATCTTGCAGCATAACTTAATTTTCTGAAACAAATCTACTAACTTGATTATGGCTGAAAAAATTTTCTGAAACTGAAAAATAGTAGGTATCAGATGCCTTAGTTCTTTCTGCTATAAACCAATAGATTTTCCTCTCAGCTATATTTTCAAGTATTTCTCTCTTTTTTTCATTAATATGGAATTTTAATATATGGTCCAATTTACCTTTGTCAGCCCACAATTAAATCTCTGTTCTAGTTTCTTTGATGTAGTATTATCAAACTGCATGGGCTTTTATACATATCACCAAGATAGGTCAGTACATGAAATTTCAAATATTTTCTTTTTACACTTAAATTTTTAACCTGTCCTCATAACTCAGTCTCTTTAATCCTAGGATTAACCTGGCTATACGATTCTATGGATCTTTTCTTTAAAGTGTTGCAATGTCCTTTTTGCTATGTAGTGAAAAGAAACATCACAGGACTCCAATTAGGTCCTGACCCTAACAACGTGAAATGTAGCATTCACTCGGTTTATCTCACACCTACACATGGACTATACATACACATTCACTGCACACAATGCATAACTGTGTCTCTGGGGATGTAATTTGGAGTTCTGTGGATCTGAGCCATCAAAAATATACTTCTATAGCAATATTTCTGTGAATTTCTGGTAATAGGTCATCCATATATACAACACAATATAGATTTTCACATCTCAAATCCACCATTTTCTTGGACTTGACTTTGTGTGTATTTTGGCCTGAGAAATTTGATTGTAAAAAGCCAATAAATAAATTCCTCACTGGCTTTTTATTTTTACTTTCTTTTTTACTGGCTAATGAGAGAAAAGAAAGAAACTTATTTAGCCAAATGCTACCCAATTAGTACCTAATTGTAGTGTGATAACTAAATGATTAAGACATAAATGACTCTGGTGAGGTTCATATAATGAGGAAGAAGCAAGAGGATTTTTGTAGTTCTTTAAACTCATAGAAGCGACTAAGAGTGTCACTACATAGTTTTTCAGTGCTTGAAAATATGTTGAACTGAATTAGTGATTTGATAGAAGTAAATGCACAGTCAGGATATAATCATGTTTTATGTCGTCCTTGGAACATTAAACTTAATTTATTAAATATTTTATAAATTATAAGGCAACTTTTACTCTTTATTTTAATTTTGATTTCTTAAAATAATTCTGATAATAGGATAGCTTTATCCTAGACAACTATGCTTTCTTTTTTTTAATTTTTAATGTTTTTATTAAGGTTTGTAACATTTAAAGAATAACAAAAAGTGCCAAATAGATAAAAAGAAACTCAGTACTGGTCACCTCATAGAGAGCTTTAATTGGGCAAAAACTATTAAAACATTAAGTAGAAAGGACTGTTAAATTATTATTATTATTATTATTATTATTATCATTATTTTTTGCAAAATGACAAAAAAATTGTCACAGTGAATTTCTTTGGAGAAGCTGCATTAGTATGGGCAGATTTCTCTGACATAGGCTCCAAATACATGGTAATTATTCCCAGTTATATTTCTAATGCATTATCAGTGAACAAAGTGCAATTTATAAACCTAATATTATACTCAAATCTCCCAGGCTGTTGGTAATGTTAACTTTGAATATACACATTCAAGCAGACTTGCTTTGCAAATATCATAAAATTAAGGCTCAATTGATAAAGACGATCTATATTGCAACTTTAAAACTACATTAGAGCATTCTCAATAATTTTTATGATGCATAGAAAAGTAATAATTTATAAAATGAATTAAATATTTATGATTGTAAGAAAAGATGACGATCCATTTTTTTTGTTAAAAAAGTCTTGCTATACTAGTGAAGAAAAGTTATTTACTTAAATTGCATGATCATGTCCATAACTTATGAACAAGGTAAATATTTAGGAAGAAACAATTTACTTTATAATTTTAGTACCTGAAATTCCTAGCTATATTTTAGGGGTTCTATTTCTCCTGACTTATTTATTTATAAACTTTGTTACTGATTTAAAAATGTATTATCAATTTATTTCTTTTTGAAATGATTATATGTCAGAAAGTTAGCACAAATAAAAAGGAATTCTATTCTCTGGAGTCCAGAGTTTTTCTAGAAAAGATCTGATTTTAACTGATTCTACAATTTTAATATTTTTGAATGTGATAAACAACATGAATATTTTTTCATTTAATAATGAACATATTGTGTCTTGATATTCAGTCACTGTCCAAGGGAATCAAAATGAAATTTGCCTGCACATGCTTTACCTTAAGCATAGAATGAACTTTAACCTACACACCAGAAACTTAACAAAATTCTTTTTGTATGTAGCATGGAACTCTTATTAGGAATATTCCTTCTAAGTCCTTAGAAGGTCTTTTGATAATTGTAGTTTCTTCCAGGTATTACTCATGTAGGGGCCTCTTTTTTCCTAGCTATTCTTCAGAAATTTCAATAACACTTATTTTTGAATGTATCACCACATGATGAAATTAACATATAAATTCATAGTTTTATTTATATCATACTTTCAGCTGTCTTCTTTTTTATTTTTATGTTTTTAATTTCCAAGTGTAGATTTTGCCTTTAATATAAGGATTAAGTGCTGAGCTGGCAAGCTTATCAGATGTGACGTTGACTACTCTTTTTTCTAGGGTTACCAGCTGGACACTGGAATAAAATTTTGCTAACGGATTTCCTGTTTCAACAATAAAAAGATGCACATGTTTTCACCTGCAAAAAACAGGAATACTTACATAATCAATACACACACACAGGAACACTGAGCATTTCTCTTCTACTAGCTATTAGTTTTGAATGCTACAATTTTTTTCAATTTTTCTAATATGCTAATATTTTCTAAAGTTTAAGCTCTCTAGGATTACAAATTACTTTTATATTAGGATAGCAAAATTTCAGTGAAATTCTCATTATAGTTATGCCACTCTTGGCTCCTGTGCTTATAAAAATTCTTTTTAAAATGTCCTTTCTAGTGCAGAACATTCTTGGCAGGAGTAAAAAAAAAAAAAAGGTCTTATTAGGAGAAAGAAAATAATTTCTTTCCTTGTGGAACCTTTCTAGCACTTAAAACTCATAACTTCATTTCCTGTGCCTCTGAGCTACACTATGTAGAACTCAGTCCTAGTAAGTTATAATTAGACATGTAGGATAATTCTAATGATGTCTTACAATTGATGAAATCAGTCTCAGCCCTGTCTATCACATGATTACCATGGAAACCACTGCTGACCAACTGAGTAATTCTGATCAAAAAGAATTATTATTAATCCTCCTAGTGTATGTTGGGTAGGGATTTAAACAGCTTTTGTTAAAGTTTCTTGTGGAGGCTGAAAGGTCCAGTAAGGGTAAATATTAATTCTTAATGTGCTGGAGAGCAAGAATGGCTTATTCTCTGTGGGGCACAACTGGCTCTCCATAAATCAGATATTAACAGATTATAGAATCAGCCTTCACTACGTAGGGATTAGAGATAAACAGGTAAATTTCTAGAGGAGGAAAATCATTTCTAAAGCTGACTTAACCAAATCATTGCTTTGCCAAACTGGAACTTCAACAAGAAAAAAATGTGCAAGAAATTTGAAATTTGTTAAGTAACTTTTATGATAATATCCAAGAAATTGAATGACATCAATGAACAATAATTTTCCTCCTTTGCATGTGTATGGCTATGAGATATGTAGGGGGATTTCCAGATATCTGTGATGGCATAGTATTGCTTAAGAGTATTTTTTATATATCTTTGTCTAGGTATTTACCATACTAATTGTGTACATGAAATATTATTAATAGGGTAGATCTCATGTTAATGTTTTTAACATGTTGAAGAAGCAAATCTCCAAAAATTAAATTAAATTAAAAAAATTCTGAAATCAGACTTTACATAATAAATATTTCCAAGAACTGAAGACAATCTCTTAATTAAAATAATTTTCAAACAAACTCACATCATGTAATATTGTGACAAAACCATGAATGATTTTCAAATGTTTATTTTATATTTCCAGACCAAAAGAAGTACTATATTTCTTCTGTGTATAAAATGCCCCCTGTGTGTAAGACAACCACTACTTTTCTAACCAAATATTAAGACGACAATACACAGGTTACTCCCCTGTGTAAGACAACCCCCAATTTTTGGTCTAACATTTTTAGACAAAAGTATTGTGTTATACACAGAAAATACATGAAAATCATCACTATTGGTTATACTAGCATGTTGTCACTATTAATAATAAACATTAAAGCTTCTTTGTCTTGCAAGTTTGTTGATATTACAGTACGTATGTAGAAGTTCAAAATTAAAAGCAATTTAGGAACTAGTTCATTCAGACCAATGGTAATATAAACCTTGAGAAATGCTACAGTTTTTAAAAAAAGTCAGAATTAAAAATATTCACCCTCTTCAAATGATTAAAATACATTATCAATGCCAACTAAAAAATGTTGTAGTCTGTGGCCAAGAGATGAATGAGGCTTTGTCTTAAATTTGTTTATTTTATAAAAGTAAGATGAAACCAAACCAATGTTTTCTGAATTATTTCTTGGCCACTCTAACCTTGCATACTACTTAACATATTTCTTGTCTATTTTAGGTTTTGGATGTGTGTAGTTAGCCCATTACTTTGCTCTTATTTTAGTATTCAGAAAGAATCAGAGGGTTGAATTGGCCCTTGTGCCATCTATTTTTGGCTTGCCCTGATGAAATGTGTTAATTTCTGCAGCTGTGTGAACTGAAAAAAGAAATATGTAGATATGCTTGAAATTAAGAACTACTGTTTACACATTTTGCTAACTTAAAGTTAACCATGAAGGTGAATTGCTATGTATATTTAATATACTTTTCTTTTGTCAGTGGTTCAATCTCAAAAACCTGAAAAGAAAAAAATATATAATGACCAAACAGATGTAATTATGTGATATGGAAGTTCAGGCAGTTATTTTTAATATATTTTTATTTATTTATTTTTATTTTTGACAGAGAGAGAGAGAGAGAGAGAGAGAGAGAGAGATACAGAGACAGAGAGAGAACTGAACTGGGGGAGCTCCCAGTTCAGCATATGGTTTCACACGGGCTGGGGCCGGGATTTGATCCCCAGTCCCCAGCGCTGCAAAGTGAGCGCTTAACTTACTGAGCCATCCCGGCTTCCCCCAGACAGTTTTAAAATCAAATTAATTATTACTAAAGTAATATTTTATATTAATAACATCTCTAAAATTCATGCCAAAAGTATTTAGTTCAGATAAAACTAAATTAATAAAAATAAAGGTGAATTTATTAGTTTAGGCAGTGATAGTAGTTCTTATTAGTCTGGATTCTAAATTTTATTTTGTTAAATAGTTAAGGTATCTTACATTTATTAGTAATTTATTCCATTCTTTGGAATACATCATTCATTTGTTTATCATCATAGATTTATTTCATTATAACCTTTTCCAGTGAAAATAATGCTGGCTCATGGCTTGATAAATAAGAGGTATAATTATTTTTGAACATTTCTCCAACTAATTAATTAAAGACCAAAGTTAACAGTAACCAATTATTAAACATCTCTCTGTTTTTATATAAAAAGGAAAGAAAATGCATCCTCTCTTTGATGATATGGGGTTTGCTATTTTATCCCCACTTTTTTTCCCCATTCTCTTTTTAAGAGTACCTTTCTGTACTCTGGATATTCTTCAGCAACATTTGTAGTGACCTCTATCATTTAATTTACTTACTTTTTCATGCAGCCATTGCAAGGTACTCATAAGACAGGCAAATCCTACCACTGTGTATAAGACCCAGGTTTCATATAGCCACTCTCTGTCACTAGACAAGAAAACATATGGAAGCATGGGGTAGAATCCTCCCAGATCCCTTTATGTAGTTGGAAAACATAACATGTAAACTTATGATGTGACTATAATGACATAAAGTTGTCCAATGTTCAGTTTAGATTAATAACCCAACTAGATTTTTTTTCTGGAAAAATGAGATTCAAACTTTCTGTTGGCAGCTAGGTCTAATCTTAGTGTATATAAAGAAGTGGTTTTATACTTTATAATATATAAACCCAGAAACTTTATAGTAGAAAAGAATTATAGTACTGAGAAGTCATAAAACAAACTGTTCTACTCTGATTTTTAGATATTTTTAGTGTTTTTTATTATGCACAAATAATTATTTTTCCTGCCTTAATTCATTAAAATAAAAGCTGTAATGAATGTAATAAATATTATAAAATAATAACATATAAATATAAAATAATAAGATTAAGTGCTAGTTTTTGTTTTTTCTCTGAAGATCATTATTGTATAGATTTTTACTTTTGGAAAGTCTTTCTTGCATGTAGAAATTTCAGAATAAACTACTGAGATTAAAACACTGCATATATTTAAAAAATATATATCTTTAACATTTTTTTAAGAAAAAATGATTTGTTGGTATAAAATATTCTATTTAATATTTACCTCACTTTACAAGACACATTCTAAAAAGAAAAGCAATTTTTTATTGCTTCAATATATTTTATGTGGTTGTCTTTTCTAATAATTTTCCTCCCTTCCTTTATGACCTAAAAAATTAAAGAAAAAAAGCCAAACAGCAAAATAATACCCAAGTCTCTTAGATTTCCATTGTTTTGAGAATGCGCAATTTGTTTCTAGCCTTCACAGATAATTTGTGAAAACATTGATGATATTCAGACTTGTTAACGCAGTTTGTCTGCTCACTACCATAGAGAAAGCTTTTCATCTGGCCATGCTCTCATGGATAACACACTTCACGTGCTGATGAAGTCACATCCACAGAGTGGTTTTAATACTCTAGAGATATAAATGGAGTGTACAGTAGAATGGCAATAAAAAAGCAATTTCATTTAGGAAAACTCATTTCTTAGTGTATATCCTGTGAAGGGATATTGTTTGATTAAAATAAGAGACATTAAAATTCAATAAAGATAGTACAATCATGGTTGAAGGAAGTTGAGTCATCCTAAAGTTAATCGTGCTTGAGGTTCATCTGGTGGCTGATACATTTGATACCAAATCTGTATGTTTCTGTGGAATCAGACCTTGAATACAAGATAAGTAAACTTTCTAGTTGGACACAAGGAGGAACAGGCTGTCAAAAAAGAAAAGAAAAAAAAAAGATGAAAAGAGGCACAAAGAGTAAGAATAGGAGGGCTTTCATTTAAGAAATGTTTATAAATAATGGTCTATTACTGGTAGATGTGTTTGTCAAACTTATGTATTAATGAAAGAAGGGCTAATTACATAGGTTGTAGAAGACCCTACCAGTCTGAGTCCCTAGTCCTTTTATTTGTCACCTACGTAACTTTAGACTTGACTTCACACATTTGAATTTATTTTCTTACTTATAAATTTGACCTAATGATAGATGTGTACATATATGATATTGTAAAAATGTAAAACATTATATACACTATAAAATTAACATGGTTTCAAAATATCTTTATTAGTAGATCTAGTGTTTGTAATTGTAATATTTATTCCAGAAACTGATTTAACTCTTGATGTCTCCAGCCAAAATCTAAAAAAAAAAAAAAAAAGGCATTTATTTCTACACATCAAACACACCAAGTTGATAATAAATTAAGCAATGGACTAAGTGACTTTGGCAGTGGCTTAGACAGTTTTTCCTATGAATAAAAGTGCAGTGATATTGAGTTATACATGCTGGGGTCAAAAAAATAAATGTATAAAGAAAATCCTGAGACATTGTTTTATTATTAAACTGCAAAATGTTCCCATATTATTGTTGCTGTATTGGCTTATAGCACACGGAAGTACAAATTTATCCCAGCAATTTGATGGAAAACGTACATTATTTGGAGGGAAATTAGTTTTCACTGTTTGTTCAGTTATTCATTAATATGTCATATGTTTAAGAATCCTTATTTTTCTTTCTTTTAATATGACTAGGCATTTTACCTTGTGTGATGCATGTTTGGATCAAGATAAGCTTTGGTTAGTTCAAAAAATATACAAATCAAAAGCATGAGTAACAACCTCTTATGTTAAAGGATAAAATTAGAATCCTCTAACAATAACAAATACAAAAACAGTAATAGCCATAGCAGCCACTGTATATTGACTGTTCACTGCATAAGAAGCAAAATACTTTACATGCATTTATTTTCTAATAAGCTGAACAAATACACTGTTATATTATTAACTACATTTAATAGATAAATAATTTCTATATACATTAAATTTCAACCCAAGTTTACACAGGTAAGAAATGGCTACTATAAATAAGGTGACCAGACGTCCCGCTTTTGGCGGGACAGTCCCAATTTTAAACAATTTGTCCTGCGTCCTACAGCGTTTTTAAAAAGTCCCGATTTTTGGAAAGAATGCACGACAAGCTAGGGAACGGCAGGAGATAGACCCAATTTTTAATCAGGAACCCCCTCCCCGCCGTCAATGGTGTCCCGCTTTACCAATGTTAAAATATGGTCACCTTAATATAAATAAAACTCAGGTAAACTATGGGAAGTGAATGAACACAAATCCTATTTTGTAGATGCTAGGTTGGGCCAGAAATGAGTAATAGTGATGTTTCTAAGGACAATATCAAGTATGGACTTAAAATCTAGGAGGGAATGGTGGTTTCATCTTATGCTGTCACTGAATCTTTGTACAGAATTTTCTGTATAAATATTTCTTCATGATCTTTGGTTTCAACCAGATCCATTTATTTTTGTTTAGGATAAGACTGTCCAGATCATAAGTATAATGGGCTATTTTGGATGAAATGTTTCAGTATTGGAAAAAACTCCTATTTTTTCCCATCCTCCTTATCTATTTGTAACCTTTGTTTACTGAGTTGGTTTAAGTGTTATCTAGTATTAAAATATGCTTGCTGCTATTATAATCCCAAATCTCAATTACTAAACTCAATACCATTTATTTCTTCTTGTATCACTGACCAGAGTGGTTTAGAGATGAAGTTGTTGTTAGATGGTTTGATAGGTCTTAGACTCCTTTCTTGAGCCTTTGGATCTTCTAGACAAGAATAGATAGATGGAAGAGGTTTTTTGGGGGTGTTTATATCCACCAGCAAGAGAGAATGGGAAGTATCTTCTTTATGCCTGCCCAGGAGACAAATAAATTTGTTTTATAAATAATTATGTCTCTGCCATTCTGTCCTCAAACTATTTCCTGATTTAAAGAAACTATCTAAAGTAAGTAAGCCCTGCCTCTTTCACTAGCGCCTAATTATCTCTGATATGTGGTGGGAATGCCCAATTTGTTCAGATGAAATTATTTGCTTCTGATGACAAAGAGTGACCAGTATGCTTTTTATTTTTTTAATAAATAAAGTTTTTATTGAAGTATAATGTAGTAAATAAATGTACACACACACTGTATACTTTCAAAAACTGAAACCCACCATATAACCCGTACCCAGATCAAGACACAGAACATTACTTACATTCAGAATTCTTTCTAGGGCTCTCTTCCAGTGTGCTTTAGTGCATGCCTTTTGGTGAACATATGTATGAAATTATTTTAAGTATATACATAAGAATAGAATTGTGGGACTTAAGACAAGCATTTTTTTTTTTTTCACGTTTAGCACATAGGGCCAAGCCAAGCATTATTCCAAAGTTGGGATGGCAAATTACACTCCCACCAATAGTGCATGAGACTTGTGGGTGTGCCACATGTTCCCCAATAGTTGGTGTATTCTGTCTTTTCTTGTTTCAGCCATTCTGTTGCCATGTAAAAAATGGCATTGTGAGTTCATATATATGTCCTTGATGGCTAATATTATATAGCATCTTTTCAGACACATTATTATTTTTTGTTTTTTGTTTTTTATTGCATGGAAAGAATTCCACTCCTATTTATATATTTATTTATTTATTTATTTATTTATTCATTTATTTTCTGTGTATGTTCAAAGTATAACTTGAGGGGAAGCCAGAATGGCTCAGTGGGTTAAGCGCTCACTTTGCAGCGCCGGGGACCTGGGGTCGAATCCCGGCCCCGGCCCGTGCGGAACCATATGCTGAACTGGGAGCTCCTCCAGTTCAGTTCTCTCTCTGTCTCTGTCTCTGTGTATCTCTCTCTCTCTCTCAAAAATAAATAAATAAATAAAATATATTTAAAAAAAACAACAAAAATAAACAATGTATAACTTGACATTTTAGAAGCTCTTCTGTTTATTTCCTATTGTTTTCACAAAATGAGAAGTACCCATAGGGTGAGATCAATATTCCAAACTCCAGCTTTCTCATCAGGGAGTAAAGTAAGAATAAGGACCCAGTCTATTTGTTCATAACCCCTTACTCTACACAGAGAGAACCACCTAGGTCTATCTGAACTTGGCAGGGAAATGTTTTTATTATGACTATTTTCATAAAATTTATAATTTCTGAAAAAATGTTCATTTTTAAAGATATCCGTAAGCAATATCTGGAGCACTACAGAATGGGAATTGATCATGGAGCTTACTCATAAATTTTTTACCTCAAAAAATATTTCAATTGTTTGTTATGTATAACTTTAAGCACTCCAAAAGGATGGATCATAGGTCTGTATTATCTTTATGTCAGCAATCATGACATTGAAATTAAGGCACAGTCTAGGTTTCTAAAGTTAACTCAATATGGAAAAAGAATGACCTCTGTGTTAATAAAGTTAATACCATGCTGTTGGAAAGAAAGTTGAGCTTTTCAGTCTGACATTACACTTAACATAATGATCTCAAAGAAAAAAAAGAAAAGAAAAGAAACTCATGGACACAGTCAATAGTGTAGTGGTTACCTGAGGGAAAGTGGGGAGGAGGTTAGAAATGAGGGTTGTCATCAAATATATGGTGATGGAAAGCGAGCTGACTGTGGGTGGTGAGCACATAATGCAACGCATAAACAATGTGATGTAAAATTGTACATCTGGAACCTATGCAATTTTTACCAACCAATGTCACCCCAATAAATTTAACAATTAATAAAAAATATAAAATAAAATAAGAAAGTTGAAGATATAGTGAGAAGTAGGACTAAAAATCCAGATGCAAACCTGGGAAAACAAGTTATTTTTAACATCAAAGACAGACAAAACCATTAGGCAATATCTAACACTTTAGAGATTATGGTCACTCTCCCCATATTTAATTTAAATTATAATATTAAACCAAAAAAGCAAACATAAGAAAGTTCAGCAAAATGAGATTTATTCTCATGGTTACTAGGCAATGGTTTTTATGTATCAAATTACTTTGAAAAATTGTACCCTTGCTTTGCTAACATTCTAACACTGCCAAATATGTGAATCATCCAAATGAAGACAGAGAATCACTGATATCTAAGGTCGCAAGATTATACTAAAAACAGCACTAGAGAAAATTCATTCCTTTCCCAGACTTTGTTTCCTATTATAATCTCCAATCATGGATCTGACTTCAACCATGGGGTCCTAACGTAGGATTTGTTTTATCTTTCTAGCTTTTTATGAATATTTTCAGATAATAAAAACAGAGACATTTTGTAGACCAGCATTAAAAACATTTTATTATTCTTGGGGAATATACAATATCTGTAGTCCCTTCTTTGCTTTAATGGATTAAATTTTAATGAATATTTTGTGAAAGTTCTTTGTTTTATATATAACATTAAAGCCTTTGTGTGTGAATGAACATGAAATTAGTTAACCTCTAGGAAAGTTATTAATACATCTTCAAATATTATCACTGCTTTAACATATTAGTGACTTTCGTACACCAAGTTGGCTCATACGATAAGAAAGCAATTAGCCTGCTACCAATGCAAATACTATGATAAGAGTTTTCTATTAAATTATCAGCTTTGATCAAACCCTGGTAGTTTCCGTTTAATAACTGATTCATGTGCTCTAGATAGTGTAGTACTAATGCTCATTATGGACATGACATTTAGGGAGTCACATATCCTGCGGTTTTTTCCAAGTTGATTTCCACTTCAAGGGAATTAGATGTAGACAGAGTTGCTAGTCAAAATTACAATAATTTACAGTTTTATTTAATCCTTCCATCCCA
Source organism: Craseonycteris thonglongyai (assembly GCA_004027555.1). Taxonomy (NCBI): domain Eukaryota; kingdom Metazoa; phylum Chordata; class Mammalia; order Chiroptera; family Craseonycteridae; genus Craseonycteris; species Craseonycteris thonglongyai. Next base: position 4,032 of record PVKE010011315.1, on the reverse strand, counting down.
AATAATGATAAGTTATACCAGCTGCTTTTCCAGACTTAATTGCTATCATTTCCCCCAACATAATCTGCAATAAAGCTTATTGAAAAGTGAGCAGTTTCTGCAAGCCATGTAACAAATTCCTTTGTACCTTTGTCATCACCTGGCAGTGACCTTGACTTCTGCTTTTCACACAGATTTGGCCTTCTGGTCTTAAGTCAAACCTCACTTCCAATGCAGCTGAGATGGATTTCTAGTCAGTTCAGTATTTCCTTCTCTGGTCTCTCCTAGAACCTTCATTTTATACTTCATTATAGCATGTTTACATTATTATTGGATTATTTTAATTAATTATTATTCTTTTTATTGACTCAGAAAGTGACTCATAGACTGTGTACTATGTCTGACATGTCATAGAAAATTTCTTAAATGTTTTTATGAATGAATAAATGAATGTATTCTAGTGTAGTGTGAGAAAATAGCTCACACATGAAGCTATAATGTGTGAACATTAATTTTAGTTTATAGGCTTGCTAAACCTACATGTATTCTACGTTCATGGAAAATTTGTTGTTATATTTATTTTATTGTTTGAGAGAAGATGAGAGAGAAAGAGAGAGAGAGAGAGAAATGTGGAGGGCCCAGAGCAATTTCCATAGTTGTACATCTTTAGTGTGACATAGTTTCATTTCACAGAGGTAGATTTGGGACTGTGCAGGGCGGGAATGAACTAAGGGCCTACTGCATGGGAAGCAAGAACCTTCACTGTCATCCCAGTGGTTGTCAGTTGCACCACAGTTCAGCAGACGGGTCTGCTCGGGCCTGGGTCAGAATTTGATTTCTGGACCTTGCTGTTGCAAAGCTAAGCACTCAACCTGTTGAGCTATCCTGGCATCCCTCAACACTTTTTAAGATAATGATGATTCCTACTACTACTATTATTTCAATAGTTTGACCTTATTAATTCTGTTATTTAGTCAAAAAGATTGATCACCCATTTTGTGCTAAACACCGATTTCTACTGATAACAAAACAGTGACTGAAACAGAAATTCTCCATTTTCATGCACCTCACTTAAAATTCAGGGAAGACAAAAAGTAAAGAAGTGGATATGTGTATATAATGTCAACACAGGAAATGCACAGCCTTTTTAAGTTTAAAGGACATTTCATTTGGACTTATATTTAAGTACTGGTATTCAGCTGAGAATAAAAACAAAAAGTCCTAGAGATGTTATGTTTTTGTTTAAAATCCAGAATGCTTATATATGTTCAAATGTCCTACGTATTTGTGAGTTTAAAGGGAATGGGAGAGCTTAATTTGAAGACCAGGTCATAAAAAAAAAAAAAAATGTGTCACCTATAATCAACTTAGTTTCCTTATAGATTTTTATACAATTCTTTAAATTTGCAACCATTTTCACAGACTATCTTGATAATTTTGTATTTTACATATTTTTATTTTTCAAATTTACTCTGAACAAAAGTGGCATTAGATCCAACATTTTTGTATTTAGCTCTTGGGTCTAGAAAATTATCCATGGTCTCTTGACCATGGATAATAGCAAATTTATCCAAACAAAAGGTCAGTTATTATCATTGAAATAAAGATAGAATTGTGAAAATCTAATTAATACTCTTCTCAATTTTCACCAAGAAAAGTGCTTATTTTGTCAGCACTGTAGTTTAATATTACATTTATAAAAAGAGAAACTTCTAATTTTAGAGTATATAAAGATAACAAAGTATATTTTATCTCACTTAAATATAAGAAATCTTATTGCCACCAATGTTTAAATTGTATTTTTAATACCTGGCATAATAATGCATCAAGTAGGACACAATATCAGGTAATAAGAATGAAAACATTATAATTGATTGTAGCTCAAATTCTGAACAAGTATAAACCACTTTAATATGAATGCATAAATGTTTAAATAGCTGTTAAGAAAAGAATCAATTTCTGAAACATAAATTATTATTATGCAGATATATATTCTGACCTCTATACTTGTTTGTGGAGTTCAAAAGTAAAGAACATTTTCACTAGTCCTCAATCACCTATTAATGAAAATAATTTTTATAAGAGCATTTTGCAAGGTTAAATTTGAATAACTGATGAAAATACGGGAAGATTAATTGTTCAGTAATCATTACATTTTAAAAACTCCAAAAATACAAAAATTCAACTAATAGTTAACATTTATGCTTTTAGTTGATATTTGGCAAGCTTGCTATTGCAAGTTAGTTAGGTATAATTTAGTTGATGGAAATTCTAATTGACATTTAATAAGTGTATTGATTAAAATATATGTTGTTTTGTCTTCCATTTCAAATGACAGTTACCTGCTTAAGCATGCCTTTCATTTCACAGATTAATAAGTACAATAAAATTTTAATATTTATCTGGCCCCAAGACTGTTATTTGTGTGATTTACTACATAGGACTTTCCCAATACAGAATTTACTTCCTAGTAGTACATTAGAAATCTTCCTCAGGGCATTATGCTATGTTTTCCTGGAGCTCACAAATCTATGTCTTAGGAATAACTGAAACACACTGGAAGTTCTATGAACTTGGACAGGCCAGTGGGGTGCTATTTTGTAAACCACTACTTACACTAAATGGTATTCACAATTTCTTCCTCGTTCTGTATGTAATCATTTTGATTTTCTAACCACCATTAACAATTCTGCCTTTTTGCTTCCTCCATATCCCCAGTCTCCTGTTTGCTGATGATAAGAACATGTAGTAGGCCAGAGACAGTAAACAGCTAGAGAAACTCTCAATAACAGGACACAGTAGTCAGGCAATTTCTCCCCTATCTTTATATCTCCTCCAACTTCATACTTCTCTATCCAGCATTTTTAGTTTTCTTTGATTTTTCTATTAAGGACTGATGAAAAATTACAGTTTTTTTCTACCATGCTCAGTAGTTGTTCTTTTTTCTCTAGTAGTCTGCATTTTTTTCCACCTATACTCTGCTACTAGAACAGGTCTCTGCCCAAATTCTCATTTGTCAAAACACATTAATTCCTCTAGTTATGCTAAATATTGTGTATCTAAAAATATTTAAGCAATCTAATAGCTTTCATTGAAAGGAATTTAATTTAAGGACATTAAACATGTTATAATATTTACAATAAAAATTGAGTAATTACTGCTTTCAAAATATCTATGCTCTACTCATTCCTGCAGGTTACCTCAAGTCTCAAACATCATGTGTGATAAATTCCAAGAGATAGCTATAAGCAGACTTTTTGTCTCATGAGCCTGTTAGATTATATATATGTTGGATATTTTAGACCTGGCAATGCCATAGTATTTCATTTAATTAAAGGGTTCTATGTAGATCAGTTTTACATAAATGTGAACAAAACATTAGGATAATAAGTATTATCTGCTTCATTTGCTAATATTTTCTTATACTATAATAAATAATTAGAAATAACATATTTAAATAAACCGATGTTTGCTTAAATGTAAAGGAACATTTACACAGAAGAGAAATTTACATCATTAATATCATTAAAAACTTAACCAAAAAAATATTCTTACCATTTGAAGCATCTTCCTAGAAACTATTTGGAAATGCTAAATTTATTATAAGTTCCATATTTTTCATTTATAAGATGATATGTTTTGTCTAAAATTGTTAGACCAAAAATTAGGGGTTGTCTTATTCATGGTAGTAACCAGTTGAGAGAATTTATTAATGTTGGGTTAAAAAAGTAGGGGTAGTCATACAAGGGGGCATCTTACACACAGAAAAATATGGTAGTTATGTTAATACTCAAAACTAACAAAACTTGAAATACCCTCTATGACTAAATCTGCTTGTTGTCCCACTTATCTTTTTTCAGCATTCTTTGAAACCATATCAAAAAGAAGGAAGACACAAGCCCTAATGAATCTCAGAAGTCATTAAAATGCAATTGCCCATGTTCTTGCAAAAATTTTATTTTTAAAGTTTCTTTCGGGGGAAAGCCGGGACGGCTCAGCGGGTTGAGCGCTCGCTTTGAGGCCACGAGGACCGAGGATCGAATCCCGGCTCCG
>PVKE010011314.1:0-40561 GCA_004027555.1 Craseonycteris thonglongyai | reverse complement strand
ACTGGGGACTCCCGGCTGGGGGGGGGGACAGGTGGAGCACTGGGGACTCCCGGCTGCGGGGGGACTCCCGGGGGAGCACTGCGGGCTCCCCGGGCCGCGGAACTACCTCCTGGCGGCGCCCTTCACCTGCCCGCCGTCAGGCCGCCTGCAGACGCTGTGACCCCACAGGCAGCCTGGGAGCTCGCGGCGGGGCGCGCCTGGGCCGGGCCGGGGCGGCTGTGGGCGGGGCGCGCCCGCCGTGGGCGGGGCGTGAGGGGGCGGGGCGCCTGGGAGTGGGCGGGGCCGGCGGGCGGTTGGGGGCAGGGCGCGCCTGGGAGTGGGCGTGTCCGGGGCCGCCGTGGGCGGGGCGTGAGGGGGGTTGGGCGTGGGGCGGGAGTGGGCGGGGCCCGGGCCGCCGTGGGCGGGGCGCGCCTGGGAGTGGGCGTGGCCGGGGCCGCCGCGGGCGGGGGGGCGGGCGGTTGGGGGCGGGGCGCGCCGGCGGGCGGGGTGGTGCCTGGTAGTGGGCGGGGCCAAGGCCGCCGCGGGCGGGGCCGGGGCGCGCCGGCGGGCGGTTGGGGGCGGGGCGCGCCGGCGCCCAGGGGCGGGGTTGCCGTTGGGGGGCGGGGCCGCGCAGGCGCGCCGGGCCGGCGGTTTCCGGCGCGCCGCCCGCCGCCAGCACGTCGGTCGCCGGCCGGCCGGGCGCGCGACCCCCGCCGTTGGCTCCGGCATGTCGGGCCCCGGGCCGCAGGCGGGCGGGCCGGCGGGCGCCGAGGGCGCGGACGCGGCGCCGGGCGAGGCGGCGCTGAGCTTCACGACCGCCGACCTGAGCCTGGTGGAGATGACGGAGGTGGAGTACACGCAGCTGCAGCACCTCCTCTACTCGCACATGGAGGCGGCCGCGGCCGACGGCGACCTGGACGCGCGCCTCAACTCGGCGCTGCTGGCGGCCGCGGCGGCGCCGGGCGCGGCGGGGGCGGCGGCGGCGGCGGCGCCCGGGTACCCGGTGCTGTGCCCGCCCGCGCTGGCGGACGGCGGCTTCGCGGGCGCCGCCCCGCCGTGTCTGGGCCACATCGACTTCCAGGAGCTGCGCATGATGCTGCTGAGCGAGGCGGCCGACAAGACGCCGGCCGCCGCCGACGGGCCGGGCCCGGGCGCCCCGCGGCCCAAGGCGCCCGACGCCGCCGGCAAGGAGAACGCGGCGGCCGGGGACGGCGCGCCCGAGGCGCGGGCCAAGCCGGCGGTGCGCGTCCGCCTGGAGGACCGCTTCAGCAGCATCCCCGCCGAGCCGCCCGCCGCCCCGCGCGGCGCCGACGCCCCCGAGGCCGGCGCGGCGCTCAGCAAGTGGGTGCCCCGGGCCCGGGGGGCTCCGGGTGGGCAGAGCGCAGCCGCGGCCTGGGGGGCGCCCCCCGGTCCACGCAGTCCCCCCAGAAAGAGATCGGTGGTGTCCAGGGTGTGATGGGAAGGACGAAGGCTGGCGCTTGTCCACCCAGCCCTCCTTGACCCCTGTTTTAAAGATTTATTTTTATTTTTGACAGAGAGACAGAGAGAAGGGGGAGGGCCCAGAACAGTCTCCATAGTAGCACATCATTGGTTTTTCCACACAGTTTCATTCCACAGGTGGGCGCGGGGCTGCACAGGGCAGGACCTGGGCCGCGGTCTCACCCCGGTGAGAGCTGAACTGGGGGCACTCCCCAGTTCAGCATGTGGGTTCGCACAGGCCGGGCTGGGATTCGATCCTTGGTCCCCGGGGCTGCAAAGTGAGCGCTTAACCCGCTGAGCCATCCCGGCTTTCCCCATAGTAACATTTTATTTTTTTATTATTTTTTTAAGGTTTATTTTTATTGCTTTTGACCGAGAGAGAGAGACAGAGACAGAGACAGAGAGAAGGGGGAGGGCCCAGAACAGTCTCCATAGTTGCACGTCATTGGTTTTTCCACATAGTTTCATTCCACAGGTGGGCGCGGGGCTGCACAGGGCAGGAACTGGGCCAGGGTCTCGCCCGGTGAGAGCTGAACTGGGGGCACTCCCCAGTTCAGCATATGGGTCCACACGGGCCGGGGCCGGGATTCTATCCTCGGTCCCCAGGGCTGCAAAGTGAATGCTTAACCCACTGAGCCATCCTGGCTTTCCCCATAGTAACATTTTTTTTTTATTATTATTTTTTTAAGATTTATTTTTATTGCTTTTGACAGAGAGAGACAGAGAGAGAAGGGGGAAGGCCCCAAACAGTCCCCATAGCTGCACATCATCGGTTTTTCCACATAGTTTTTTGTTCCACATGTGGGCGCGGGGCTGCACAGGGCAGGAACTGGGCCGGGGTCTCACCCCGGTGAGAACTGAACTGGGGGCACTTCCCAGTTCAGCATGTGGGTCCACACGGGCCGGGGCCGGGATTCGATCCTCAGCCCCTGGGCTGCAAAGTGAGCTCTTAATCCACTGAGCCATCCCAGCTTCCCCCATAGTAACATTTTATTTTTTTATTATTTTTTAAAGATTTATTTTTATTGCTTTTGACAGAGAGAGACAGAGACAGAGAGAAGGGGGAAGGCCCCAAACAGTCCCCATAGCTGCACATCATCAATTTTTCCACATAGTTTCACCCCACAGGTGGGTGCAGGGCTGCACAGGGCAGGAACTGGGCCGGGGTCTCGCCCCGGTGAGAACCGAACTGGAGGCACTCCCCAGTTCAGCATATGTTGACCCGTTTTATAGAGATTCCCAAAGGTGGTGCGCCCATCGGAACCGACTTGAGCGCCTGTCTGGCGGAGGCGATGTTCACAGCGGTTCCCTGTGAAATGATCACAGTGTCTCGGGAAGCTGTCCACCTCGTTTTGTTCACGTTTCTGTCTGTCTGTCTGTTTGGCTTGGCAGTTTGGTAACTCTTATCCGACATCCATCCGAATTAATGAACGTTCCTCTTCATCAGCAACAAAACAAATGTACGACGTTAGTGAAGAATAAGACCGCAGCTGCAACCACCGCCCTGCAGTTCACCTACCCGCTCTTCACCGCCAACACCTGCCCCAGCGGCGGGAGCTCCAGTCTCCCACAGACACAGGTACCGGGACGGGTGCAGCTTCTGTCTCTGGTGGTCAGTGAGTTGGGCTAACTAGGCCTCATGGGTTTCTTTCCTTTCATTGAGCGTAATAACTTCAAAAATTGAGAGTATGTACAAACCTCCACGCACCTACAGATCTTCTCATTGCATGGGAATAGCTGTGACGTCACTTCTGTCCCAGCGCATTCTGTTTGTGCTCGAGAGGAGAGAGAGTTGCATATTGATCAAATTCCTGTTGCTTCATCTTTTTCAGAGTTCTAGTAACTCATGTTCAATCCTTGACGCTGCCAAGCATCAGGATATCGGATTGCCTAGAGCGTTTTCTTTCTGTTATCAGCAAGAAATTGAGTCCACTAAGCAGACTTTAGGCAGTAGAAACCGAGCTTTGCCAGAGCAGGTTTGGATTAAAGTGGGAGGTAAGCCACCTAAAGAAAGGGAGCAGGGACTTCTGCTCCTGCCTGACCTTTGCCCTCCCATCATTGTGGCCTTAGGGGTCAGGGGACAGGGGAGGTGGTTTATAAACCTGAATAGCCTTGGAAGTGTCTGTATCTTGACCCCTGTCCTGCCTCCTTCCCCAGTCATCTCACTTTGAACATTCTCCTGAATTTACAACATCGAACTTATGCTTGGTTATGGGGACATTGAGTTCAGGGCTGCTTTTTCTTAATTATAAATTCCATACATAGAAAAGTGATAGACAGGGGAAGCCAGGACGGCTCAGTAGGCTAAGCTCTCACTTTGTAGCCCTGGGGACCGAGGATCGAGTCCTGGCCCCAGCCCGTGTGGACCCATATGCTGAACTGGGGAATTCCCCCAGTTCAGTTCTCACCGGGGTGAGACCCCAGCCCAGTTCCTGCCCTGTGCAGCCCCACGCCCACCTGTGGAATGAAACTATGTGGAAAAACCGATGATGTGCAAATATGGAGACTGTTCTGGGCCCTCCCCCTTCTCTCTGTCTCTGTATCTCTCTGTCAAAAACAATAAAAAGAAATCTTAAAAAAAAAAAAATGATAGACATAAATTTTCAGCTATCTTTAACTTAACCAAAGCACATAGTTTTTAAAAAATGCTTTGTGAGTGAGGCAGGAGTCAGAAATCTGCTAGAAGCTTTAGGGGAGAATCTGCAGATGAGCAAAGGATTGAGTTGGGAGCAAGAGGCCATGATGTGACTCAGAAAGTTTTAGAAATAAACTGATGAAGGCAAACTCCAAGCTTACCTCAAAAGTTAACTCTCTTTATCGCTGGAAACAAAGTGTTTTTCAAATTATCCACCAAAATAACACAGCCTGTCGGAGCCTTCCAACAGCTAGTGAGCACGGGGTAGGGAAGGAAGGCAGCTGCTTTCCTCTGTGCCCGTACTTCATGTTTTTCCTTGTCTTTATGACATTTTATGCCAAAGTATGTGCTAATATTTGTCAAGTATAAAGGTTAATATTAAATTAGTCGCTGTACTGCCTACTGAGCTTGAAGAGTAAACTATTACCAATGCTCATGAACACCCCTGTGTCTCCCTTGAAAAGTTAGCAGCATTCTGAAACGTGCTCGGTGATTCCTTCGCTCTAGAGAACGCGGCTTTGTGTGGCTTGGTGCTGCCCGTCACCACGCATACCAGTCAGGTGCACGCTGTTCTGTTTGGTGGAAATGCACAAAGGAAGCTATGATAGGAGCTTTCCTTTAGTGGGGAGAACCGCCTGGAGGGTGAGGGCATCTTTAGTCCTCAGCCGCTTAGGTTTTGTTCTCTTTTGAGAACTGCAGTTAAAACAGCTGTCGTAGGAGAATAATTTCAGCTTTTTCCCCCACTCTGAATAGCAGCAAAATCAACTTTTTGGTTTCTCTATTCAGATGACGGTTAACACCTATTGGTAAAGAGTGGGGCTTGAAAAGGGTATATGGATTACATGGCACTGGAGTGCTTTAGATTAGTTATGGCTAATGCTGCTCTTGTGGTTGACACCCACGAGACTGCGGCCGTGCCTGCTCTCTTCAGTTCTGTGTTCCTTTCCTGCCGTGTCTGTATCTATTAATAGGATTGAAGATGCCCCAGAATATAGTCAGCATTATGGGGGTGGGGAGAGTGGAAGGTTAAAATACTGCTATCTTCTTCTTTTGCAAAGAAGAAGCGCTATGCAAGCAAGCGATCAGTAAGAAGAACCGGGGTAGAATGCGTCCACTGGACACGAGCCTGGAGCGAAGAGCCCTCGGAGAGATCCAGAACGTGGGCGAGGGCGCCCCCGCCACCCAGGGCGCCTGGCAGGCTGCAGAGTCCTCGCAGGCGCAGCTCGGGGAGCAGGCCCAGGGTGGGCCGGCAGGGGGCCGGTCGCAGCGCAGGGAGCGGCACAACCGCATGGAGAGAGACAGAAGGTAACACGTGTGCCCATCAGGCCCGCCTGCAGATGCTGCCCTCACACGCAGGTCACACACGTGTCAGGGAGGCCGGGCGGGTTATTGTCTGAGTCAGTGTAGCCGCTCCCGTGCTCAAAGGGAGGGGCAGTGGGCACGAGTAAACAGTGACTTATTTTGCTTCGGAGCCCCCGAGAGCCCCAGGTTTGCTGATGCGTTAGGAAGACTCGTGGCTTTACTCATTACAGAGGAACATGGCAGAATTAGTGAAGGTGCGTGGGGAGAAGCCCGGGGCCCCAGGTCCCCTCCCAGCAGTGACATGGGAGCACCTCACCCCCAGCCAGCAGGGACCCAGTGCCCTGAGGTTTTGTTGGGGCCGATCGAGGGCATGCCCTGCCTGGCACGCAGCCAAGTCCAAGAGCCCGGAAGGAAAGCTGGTATTCAACAGGAGCCGCCTCGTTGGCTCAGCCTTGGCCCCGGGAGCCCCTCTTGTCTAAAGCTGGGAACGTTCCCAGCCGGCAGCCGGGCCAGCGCACCTTGGTGAGGAGGGAGGGTCAGCCTGCCAGCCTCAGCCCCCTGCCCCCCGGGGTCACCAGTTCTGCTTGGTTCTTTTAAGAATGTTGGGGAAAGAGGGGGTTAAAACTGTTATTTAGGTCGTTTTACCTGTGGTTTTACTTGCTCTATTCTGTGTCAAGTCAAAGGGTGCTTAACTTTTCTCTGTTACAGCTGGATTTTTACCTGGTTTTCCCTGACACGAAATGAATTAACCTAGTCATTTATCGAGCTCTGTATTATACCAGTTTCTGCTGTACGCTCAGGAAACACAGCGTGGAGCAAGACAAATAATCCAACTTTGCAGCCTCAGCGTTGAGCTAAGGCAGTTGACTGCTTTTTAAAGGGATATATGACGGCGAGTAGCCAGCTCGGTGTCACTGAATATGTGCTGTACAGTCTAGCTGAAGGGCCTCCCTCACCTCAGCTCGAGTTCCAAAGGGTATTTTTTCTACTCCGACATTTATTGAATAAACGTTTACTGAACACTTGCTTTGTGAAAACCCTACTCTGTATGAGGGCTGTCCTGAGAAAGTCCAGCCATAAATGCCTCTGCTTCTCCTATTACCTGGCTGGACACCCTGGACAGCCCTCATCTGTGCACAGTGAAAGTTTCAGTTCTTCCTCTGCCCTTTCCTAGTATAACAGTCTGCACGCTCCTTCCATCTCGTCTCAAGTTTCTGTCTAAGATGTTGTCTGGGGCGTAGAGTGGAGGTTAGAGTTAAGCGAGCTGACATGTAGGGTGTCTGGCTCTGAGCCTGGAGGGGGCGAGCAGCTCGTAAATGCTGGCTGTTTCCTCACAGTCTCCCTAGAACCCTGCGTGTTTACTTGGGAAACAGAAGCAAGGACCGCAGGTGTAAGCTGCCCCGTGTCGGCTTGCGTGGGACTTTGCATACGATTGGGTATAGTAGTTAAAACGGGCTGATTATAAGACTCCACATGTGTTGTAAATTTTCTCTAAAAACACCAGGTTTCCAGGTATCCATGGGCCAGTGGTCTGATTCTTTTTGAACCAGGGCCCCTTGGAGAATCGAAGCTGGGAAGCCCAGTGGTGACAGTCCTGGGCACATGGAGGGCCTGTTAGTAACAGACTGAAACCATGACCTGCCCAGAAAAGCCACACACCTGCTTGTGCTTCTGATTTCAGGGGCTTGGATCCGTCCTTGGTCTTGGTCTAGGCACGTGAACCTGGCCCTTGCCCCCGGCCTGTGAGAAGGAAATATGGGAACTCCCCAGGGAGGGCCAAGGGCTAGGCATGGAGGTCCCGAGGGAGCGGGCACTGCAGCCCCCGGGGGCCGGGCCCCTGCGTGCCCACCCTGCTCCCTCCTCTTGCTCAGCGGCTCTATTGGTTCCTCTGGGTTCTGACTGTAGGCGCAGAATCCGCATATGTTGTGATGAACTGAACCTCTTGGTCCCGTTCTGCAACGCTGAGACTGACAAGGCGACGACCCTCCAGTGGACCACGGCGTTCCTGAAGTACATCCAGGAGCGGCACGGAGACGCCCTCAAGAAGGTCAGTGTCCAGGCCACCGGACCCGTGTTCTCCCTGCACCCTCATGCCACCCACTGGTCCCGTCCTAACAAAGCTCACGAATGATGTGACTTGACGTTGATTAAAGGAGTGGCCACCGCCTGGGTTTGTTCACTGAACCACCACATAAAAATGACCAACGTGCTGGGCTGTGCTGGGTGGGGCAGGGTCTTCAAGGATGCGACTTCTTGTCCTCAGAAAACTTTATGAAAGAGTTGAAGCAAGATTAGCAAAAATGAATAAATGTCAAGAAAGTAGTGTGGATTTCAGTGCACTCAACAGAGAAGAGACCCTTGTGTGAGTCAGGTGACAGGTGACAACCCTGGGGCTTGGGGCCCGAGCACCTTGGTTCCTGGCTGCTCGGTGCCCAGTGAGTGTGTTTGGCTCCTGCATGGCCAAGCACTCAGGGTGACAGTCCCCTGCGCCCCTCCCGTGGGGTTCAAAGGGAGAACAGACTGGCCTGGAGCTGGTGGCAGGGCCAGGGGGTGTCAGGAAGGTGGGCCCAGCGCTTGTCGGGGTGCCTTGTCTGGCTTCTACGTGGGTGCAACACGTATGTGATGAGAGAGCGGAGCTGCTAGCATGGCGTAAATGGGGTCCTTTCCAATCTAGACCCTGGACGGCCCCACCCACTACATGCCAGCCCCTCGGCTCTGCTCAGGTCGCCCTTGTCCCTAGTCTGTGTCACAGGACATGCAGCATCTTGTGCGTTACATACATTTGTTATGTTCTTTAAGGTCATTGTAGCTTTCATTACATTTTCAAGCAATATTTAAGTCAGATTTCTTCTAATTGATCACTTATGGTATTTATAATGGAGTTACTCTAACATTATTTGTTAGAGGTAGAGTATTGGGTTACTTAATTTAATTTTTTTATTTTTTATTTTTTAAAGATTTATTGTTTTGGCAGAGAGAGAGAGACAGAGAGAAGGGGGAGGGCCCAGAGCCGTCTCCATAGTTGTATGACATCAGTTTTCAACATGGTTTCAGTCCACACAGGTGGGCGGGGGTTAGGGAGGCTGCTCAGGGCAGGAGCTGGGCTGGGGTCCTCCCACATGGGAAGCTCACCCCAGTTCAGCATACGGGTCTGCACGGGCCGGGATTCAGTCCTGGGTCCCCAGGGCTGCAAAGCAAATGCTCAACCCCCTGAGCCCTCCCGGCTTCCCCTATTCCTGGTCATTTTAAACTTGATGTAATTTCTGACTTAAGAACCACAAGAGGGGATGCCGGAATAGCTCAGTGGTTGAGCCGTTGCCTAGCAATGGCAGGGTCCAGGGTTCAATTTCTGGCCTGGCCTGTGCAAGCCCACATGCTAAACTGTGGCACAACTGGTAACCACTAGGATGGCTCAGTGGTGAAGGTTCTCGCCTCCCATGTGGGAGGCCCCGGTTCAGTTCTCCCCACGCACACGGCCCCACATGCACCTGTGTGGAATGAAACCACGTCACAACTAGTGATGTACAGCTATGGAGGCTGCTCCGGGCCCTCCCTCCCCAGGGCCGGCTCCTGGTCTTGTTCTCGTCTGCTGGGTTCCCAGTGCTGCTGGGGGTCAGGGAGGCAGTGGTACTGTTACCATAATTTGCTTCTGTGTTTGTTATTGTTAACCTTACTTTTCCTTCTCTTTAAGTTTCATGTGTTCTGGTGTCTTGAGTTGGAAGTTTGCTTGCTTGCTTTCAGTCTTTCTCTTTCTCTGATCAGCGCGTTTGAAGCAGGTTGCACCACGGTGCTCCTCTGGAAGGAAGCGTCCCCCAGGTTGGGGCATGACAGCGTTGCTGTCTCTGAATGTCTTTAATTTCTTTGGTTTGCCTCCTCAACAGGGATTCTGTGGAAGTCGGTTCTTGATTGTCCACAGATACGGGGCTTCTTTGTGCCTTTTAAGAACAGCATTTTGTCTGTTGCTCACGTGTATTTATCACATTGTGATCAGTGGAGACGGTCTATATAAAAAAGCAGGTTTTAGAAGTTTATTGAGGTTTCCATTGTGACTTCTGATGTGGTCAATTTTTTGAAGTTCCGTGGACAGGTAGCGCGCTCCCACCACTCCAGATGACTCAGGAGTTACGCCCGCGGCAGCAGAGAACTCAGGCCTCACTCCTGGACGTGAATTTAATACAAAGCTGCTCCACCCAGCAGCAAGAAGACAGACCACCTGGAGCGACAATCGCAGGGAACTCGGAGAGACATTTCTCCAAAGAAGACAGACAAGTGGCCAGCAAGCCCATAAGAGGCCGATTGTCACCTGATCACCAGGGACATGCAGACCCAGACCACGGTGACAGCACCGCAGCGTTCGTGGTGGATACAGAAGAGGCTTTGGGAGCACATGGAGATGAGGACCCTGGGACTGCTGGCCGGGACGGGGGATGGTGCGGCCACGTGGGACACATTCGGGCTCCCCAAAAAGTTAAACAGAACCAGCATATGACCCAGCGTTTGCACTTCTGCTCTCTGCCAACGGATTCTTGTGCCAGAACGTTCCCGGCAGCATTTCTCACAACAGCCACAGGTGGAAGCGGCCCACGTGCCTCAACAGGGGATGAGCATCGGCGCACACACACCAGCAGGGATGGCCGGAGAACCCGGCTCCGGGAGCAAACGAGACGCAAAAGGACAGGTCTGTGGGCCCCGCGTAGATGCGGGGCCTGAAGCCGTCCGATCCTCAGAGACAAAGCAGGTGGTAGGTGCCAGGGGCTGGAAGAGTTTAGGAAATAGGTGATGTGATGGCTACACACCAGTGTGCTTAATGCCAGAGGATGAATCGTGCACGTGCATGTGGTTAAAACAGCAGATGTTATGTCACACGTATTTGACCATAATAAATCTACGTATGAGCCTGGAACTGATTGTATAAGAGTGCTGTGCTTTAAAACAACGTGGACGCTTATCTGTGCACAAAGTAGGGAGAGCATCACAGTGACCCCCGTGTCCCTGTCCTCGGCTTCACGCACTCTGTGCCGTCTGTGCCTCCCCGCGCCGTCCCGAGGAGGAGAGAGAGGCCTGCTGGGGAGCGTGTGGCACCCTCCCTGGTCTCCATAGCCCCCCCGCGTCGGGACCCAAGCCCGTCTCCCGGCTTATGTGCCTCGCGGTCTGGAATCTGCCCCCTCCGTCCCTCCTCACCATTGATGAGGTTGAGGACCTGGTCCTATGCGGTCCCCACCCTCTGCGGCTGGCGCACCCTGACCTTTGTCTCCCAGAGGCTGCTGAGATTGGGGCCGTCTGCTTCTGGGGCTTCTGGGAGGCTGATGCCAACCAGTGCTCAGGGCTGCTCAGTCTGACCAGCCGTTAGAATCGAGCCTGTTTGCAAGTGGGCAGAGACAGAGCACCAGGGACCAGGACCCGCCACCAGCCCGGCCCTTCTGGGTCATAGCCCAGCCTCGGGTCATAGCCCGGCCCCTGGGACTCAGCCCGGCCCCCTTGGGTCACAGCCCGGCCCCCCTGGGCCACAGCCCGGCCTTGGGTTTCATCCCAGCCCCTGGGCCACAGCCCGGCCCCCCTGGGTCTCAGCCCGGCCTCAGGTCTCAGCCGGCCCCTGGGTCACAGCCTGGCCCCCCTGGGTCACGCCTGCGCACTCATTGTCCTTAGGAAACAGGTATCTCTGGGTGGTGGAAAGTTCTGGCAATGCTGGTAGTGATGGTTGCACAGTGTGAGTGCACTAATGCATCTGAATTGCACACTTACAAATGACTAAAATGGTAAAGTTTGTTAAGCATGTTTTACCATAATAAAGGTAACATGTAAATATGGCTGCTTTTAAAATATAAGATGGCTTTACAGTACGGTCGGGCATGTTGAGACTGTCAGAAAAATAAACCAAAACACATGTAAGTGTAACTATTTGAGAAAAGTGTGTGAGCCCCTACTTTTATCATAAATACCCTTTAAAGATGTGATGTTTGACTGACACCTTCATTTCACTGTATATTCGAGAAGTAGCTTAGCTCTCAATTTCCACCTCTTGTGGTTTTGAAGACACCAGTTTTCGTGTCTGAATTCCGCATTAATGATCGTTTCTCAACTTTAGGAATTTGAGAGTGTGTTTTGCGGTAAAACGGGCAGAAGGCTAAAGCTGACCAGACCAGACTCCTTGGTGACGTGCCCCACACAGGAGAGTCTACAAAGCAGCCCAGCCATGGACATCAAGTGACCGCACTGCACCCCGACTCCTGGGAAGCCAGCGGCCACTCCTGCCGGCCCGTAAGCATCTCACGCCCTGGAGCGCTGCCCCCACCGCCCCGTTCGAAAGGGACCTGCCTCGCGTGGCTGGGACTCGGTGGGGACTCTGGAAGCGCACGTTGTCATGTACCCAGAACAAAACACTTCCTCATTAGCGTCCTCTCAGACTGTGGGCGACGAAGACATCTTGACGATTAGTAACCAGCTTTCAATTCTCTGTGTGATTCCATCATGTTTTCTTAACATGATAACTTAAAAAACTAACATCTTTTGTAATTCCTTTAGTCATACAAGGTACATTGCTTTTCACTTACATTTTAAATATGCCCCCTTAGCCCCTGGAACAAGTTAAATTTTCTTCACTAGAAGCAGTTTGGAAATTTATTTTGTTGGTTTGTTGCCCTTCCCGCCCCCGTGACGGCTCCCGGCGCATGTGCTACGTTGCAGCCCCGGGCCCTGCGCTCGGCCGGTGCCCGGCTCCTGTGACGCTACTTCCTTCCAGACAGGGTCCTGGCGGCCGCCCAGTCCCGCGCTCCCACGTGGAGAGTCACTGCTCTTGTGTAATAAACTGTAGTGTTTGGAACAGATTTTCAAGTGAGTGGCTTTATTTATTACAACAGATGATACCGATAGACGAGTCACCTTTAATAAATACTCTTCATGGGACAGTTACAAGTTTGTTCACAGAAGAAGCAGATGAGTCAGGCGGGACCTTCGTGGGGAGGGTTCCGTGCACTAAATGCTTTATTTTTTGGTTTCACTGGCCAGTCGTTAATCTGAGGATTTCGTATATCGTTTTATTGGGGATATACCTTAGTCTCTACACAATGCTATGAAACAGGCGGCCAAGTCTTTCTTATCTCGTGGGAGCGTACAAGACCGCGCACCTGCGTCCCCCTCGATGGCGTCTAAGGTGCGAGGTCACAGCGGGGGCACCGCTGTAGCGACGGTGCTTCTCGCCGCAGCTCAACGGAGGCTGTGCCCCGGGACCAGGTGTCCAGCAGGGGCGTTGAGGACGCGGAGGGGCAGGCTGGGCAGGACCTCCCAGCGGGACGTGCCGTCCTCAGTGACGACACTGCTGACCCAGGGCCGTCCCTCCAGAGGCCACTGCTTAAATCGGTGTCGCTTCTCGTTTCCTTAACTGTTCTAGGCGCTTCTAGCCCCTGACTTTTCCCCGCCCCCTCCCATCACGGCTCCTTGGCAGGCCGAGGTGTCACAGATGCCGGGGGTCCCCTGAACCCCGACAGCCCCGGGAAGGCCAGGATCACCGGGCAGCCCGGGCTCACCGTGTGCCCCGTCTTGGCCGTCCTTGCCAACGCCAGGGACGCCTTGCGGTCCTGGAGAAAACAGGAAGGTGAGTCACCGCCGCCGTGGAGCCTGCGCCCACTCGGCACGCCACCCGCCCTTCACGCTGGACGAGGCCGAGGGAACCTCAGGGCAGAGGCCCCGGCTGGGGATGGGGCGGCGGCCCCAGGAGCGGCTCTTGGCTCTGTGCTGGGTGCAGCTCACACTTGAGACGAGGGCATTGGCGCCTCGTGGCGAGGGGTCTGGACTAAGCCGGGGGGGAGGCGGCGGGAGCGGGATGAGGACCCACGTGGGAGGTCAGCAGAGAAGCCAGGGGCCGGGGGTGTGGCCGCCAGCGCCAGCAGCGGGCAGCGTGTGGGCCGAGGGCGGAGCGACCTGTGCCCTCCCGTGGGGTGAAGGGCCCCGGCGTGTGTGCTGCTGAGCGACCCTGGGACAGTCCCCGAGGTGGCTGGGGTGGGGGGCGCCTTCCCTGGGGACGGCTCTTGACAAAGCATTTGCATTCGGCACTAAACGGTCACAGGTTCGGGACCCACGTGGGTCCATGAAGAGAAAACTATTAGCATTTAACTGACACAGGTGCTGACGGGCTTCAGTGACGCAGACCTGAGCCACGTCCACGACACGGGAGCAGACCAGGACAGTCTGTTCATGAAGCGTTTACACGTCAGCGTGGTCGTTGCAATTTTCTAGCCTTGCCCCTGAGAGGCTTTGCCCAGAGAAAGGAAGTGTCCTGTCTGAGGGAGGAGCCACGCTCGTCCCCCTGTGAGGACGGGAGAAGGTGCCGAGACGAGCTGCCGGGACCGTGGCCACGTACCTGCCAGCCCCTGGTCTCCATCGGGCCCGTCCAGGCCTGCGCCAGCCGAGCCTTTGTCTCCTCTGTCCCCCTGGTTTCCTGCCGAAGGGACCTGACATAAGTCGTGCTGAGAACGCGGACGCTCTCGCCACGGCGTCACCGGCCACACGGCGTGGCTGTGACCGGCTTTCCGCTGAGGGGACGCACTCGAGCGCGGGACCCGGCCACACGGCCCACGTGCTGTGTTCGGCTCGACCCTTGGCTCTCGGGTTTCCTAAAGGTGCTCTTGCAGGTCCCTGCCCTCCCGCTCCCGCGTCCCTGAGGGGCGAGCCCGCCTCCCGCTGGCCCCCGGGGCTCTGGGTGACAAGTGCACACAGGCTACTGGATTATGTTCCCTGATGACACTCGTGAGGCCGTCCGCACGCCGGACGCCGCAGGGCCGACATCAGCGCCCTTGGCCGGAGTCTGGCAGCCGGTGAGCAGTGTGAGGCCCGGGGGCAGTGTCACCACCCCCACCCCCCGCCGGTGTCCCCGGGGGACATGGGCTCAGCAGGAACAGTGGCTTCTGCCTGGGGACCTCCCGTGCGTCTTGTCAGTTAGTTCCCACAGCCGGGTGCCCGGAGGGGAGGCCACTGCCGGCCTCCGGGGAGCAGCCGGGGACCCCGGCGTGTGTGGGGGTCCCGCCCATGTTAACCTGGGGCTGAGAACCAGCAAAGGTGACGCTGGTTCCGCATCTCGCTTTCAAAAGCCTCAGAGGCGCTCAGATCCCGCGTGAAAAAAGCCCCTTTGGTCTTTTCTGAAGACAGCAGTCCCTCACATGCACCCCGAGACGCCAAACTAAGTCCCCCCGAAAACACAGGGCTGTCGGACGGTGGGCCGGGGGCCCCCGGTGCACCTGGGACGAGCAGAGGAACTCGACACGCTCGCCCTCTGGCGTTGCCGTCGCTCAGCCGCTAAGTGTCTTACAGGCCACGGGGCCTCTCAGGACGGCTGATCCGCCTGCTACAGCGTTTACGTTCAGCCTCACGGACGGGGACGGACAGAGCTCAGCCCCTGTGGAATCGGGCTCCGAAACAAAACCATCCACCGGAACGGACCAGAACCAGGAGCTTCAGAACCTTACTTGGGGCCGCGAGACGACCAGACAGGCTGCAGGCCCCTGGGTGGCAAACTTAAGCCTCGGTGAAAACGCTGCCCCTGCCGGACGGACAAGGAACCCCTGTGCGGGGCCCCGAGTGACCCCGGGGCGGTTTCCGTCCGTGTAGCATCGTGGGGCCGTGAGGACCACGACGAAGGGGGCAGCGGGTCAGCGCCCACTGGCTCGTGTCCAGGCGGCTTCAGGTCCCGCGTTCCCGGCGGGGTCCCTTCCCTCCCCGTCCCCGCGGTGGGGACGTCTCTGACGGGGGGTGGGCTTCGTGGTGCAGGACTGTGGGGGCCCGTCGTGCGGCGAGGGGCCCTGTGGTGGCCGCTGCACTCACCTCTGGGGCCGGGGTCTCCCAGCTCCCCGGTGGGACCACGGTATCCAGGGGGCCCTCGAGCTCCGGGGTGGCCCGTGGAGCCGGGCGGTCCCGGGGGTCCCGGGGGTCCCGCTGGCCCAGGCCGGCCAATGGCCCCCGGCGCCAACGGCTTCCTCAGGTGAGCCGCCAGCTGCGCGATTTGTTCTTTAGGAAAACAGACGCGAGCAGTTATGCCAAACGGGTCATCGAAAGCGCCTCGCGTGCAGCCCTGGGGGCGGCGCCCACGGCTCTGCGCCCCGGTTCCCTCCAGGCCAGAGGGGGAGGCGCAGGCTGCCCGCCCGCCCGCCCGGGGTGCCGGCAGCCCCCCGAAGAAGCCCCGGAGTCCACCAGGCCACACGATGTCCGCTTGGCCCGTCAAGGCCGAAGGGGCCCGAGCTCTGTCCCTCGTAACTGTGGGGCCCCCCCAGGGCGGGCGCCGACCCCCCAGGACCCCGGGCTCCCGGGCAGCGGGCACTTACCGCTGATCATGCCCCCACACAGCTCCCTGATGCGCTGCTCACTGGCTTCCTTCCCCTGAAACGCACCCCAGGCGTCGGTCAGCATGCGGGGGCGCCCCGGCCCCTCATCGAGACACCCCACCGCACCCCTGCAGGTGTGCACGGGCCCCAGGCGAGGAAGGGGGCACCTACCGGGACCCCGGGTTTCCCGGTGATGCCGGATGCGCCTTGTACACCCTGGAAGCCCCCTGGCCCCGGGGGGCCCGGGACGCCCCCCACGCCGCTGGTGCCGTTGGGGCCCTGGATGCCTTTCGGGCCCAGCTCCCCTCGACTGCCAGACTGTGGGGAGAGGGCAGGAGGCGGCGGGTGGGCCGGGAGGGCAGCCCACCCCCCACCCCCCACCGCTGCCCCTCGGCCGGCCACCGAGTGAGCATGGAGGGTCCGCGGGCCTGGTGGCCCCACGGCGGCCCAGGGAGCTCGGGGACCCTGCCAGCCACTCACCTCGCCTTTGGGTCCGACGGGGCCGCTCGGACCCTGCAAATGAGGGG
Organism: Craseonycteris thonglongyai; assembly: GCA_004027555.1. NCBI lineage: Eukaryota > Metazoa > Chordata > Mammalia > Chiroptera > Craseonycteridae > Craseonycteris > Craseonycteris thonglongyai. Next base: position 24,329 of record PVKE010011314.1, on the reverse strand, counting down.
AAATGCATTTCAGGGACTCGGGGGGTGTTAGGTGGGTGGGAGCCGGTCTAGCTCGGTCTCGGTTGGGGGCGACAGAAGCCACGTCACGCGCGAGACTGCACGGGACCCCCGCTATTCGTCTCGGTGCAGCTTTTACGTCGCCGACACCATTATGTCCACTGAGGTTTCTGAACTTTGGTCCCTGAAGGTGTTTTAGTGGCTGCACAGTCTCTTCCCACCTGTGCTCGTTTGTTCCCCCTGTTGTGTCACACGGGACCCCGGGGGCTCCGTGCCGCCTCCCGCTGTGTCCTTAGGGACGCTCATCCGTGTGGCCGTCTGGGTGACAGCCGGACACCACGCTCTGCTCGGGCCAAGCAGCCGACGGCTCCGGACAAGCCGGAGAGGGAGACGCCCGGACACAGGCTGCCCAGCTCGGAGCCGCGGCCGCCACGTCGGGAGAACCGCCGGGGGTTCCCAACCTTTGCCAAGGTCGTTTGGGGATCCGTCACAGTAAGGACGCGTACCCGCACACGTGCACACACACGTGCACACAGGTGGACACGCACACCCCTGGGGTCGTCAGCTGCAAGCATAAAATGTCCACCTTGGGCCACGAGGTCCACCTGGGCCGGGCACTCCTCCCCTGGCCCCGCGGACGCGAAGGCGCAGCCGACACGGGACTGGGACCCAGGACCCTCCCCACGCCGCCCGGTGGCTCCATCTTGGTTGCCTCCGGGAGAAACGTGGACCCCAGGACGAGCTCAGCGGGGGATCCGTCTGCCGCGTCTCAGCTTCCGTTAAAACTCAGCCGTGACTGGTCCACGCTGAGGCCACGATGGCCCCGCCCTCCGCCGCGGGGTCTCGCGACCTTCCCCACAGGAGGGTCCTGGGGGCGGCCGGCCCCTTCCCGGCCTCTCACACTTACCAGGTCCCCTTTGTCCCCGGGAAGCCCGTCGGAACCCGCAATGCCCTGAAAACGACACCCGAGGTTAGACGGTTCACGCCCGAAGCTGCCGGCCGGGGGAGCCCCGGGCGAGGCTCTTCCCAGCAGAACGGCAGGTGCTCTAGGTCCTCGACCCACGTCACTGGGGCCTGCGCTGCCTGGCGTGACACAGCCACGGGGACACGGGCCCGGCCACCCCAGCTCCCGAGAGGGAACGCGGCTGCCCAGGGACCTGCACGGGGTCAGCAGGGAACACGCCCCCTCCCAGCGGCCGGGCCCGGGTGCCCAGAGCCGTGGTCCCTGCTGGGCGGGAGCCGGCCGCCCGCTCACCTGGTCTCCCTTGGGGCCGGTGGCGCCTCCGGGGCCCTGCGAAGGGAAGGCTCAGCGACAGGGACACCACGCGGGAAGCCGTGCGCTCGCTCCCCGGACGCCCGGTGCCCGCCTCGTGCTGCCGCCTGTCTCCCCGGGGCTCCCCCAGCACCGCACCCCATCCCACGGCCACGACGGGCGTCTCCCCACACGCGGTCCCAGCACAACCGCCCAAGAGCCGCAGGCGCCGCGCCCTCCCCCGCCCCCGGGACGTGCGTGCAGATGGTCCTGCTCCCCTCGCAGCGCAGGGGGGTGCCCAGTGACGCCCGTCACCCTGGGGGCACAGGACACCCTGTGGACAGACACTTACCCGGTCGCCCATGCCGCCGCGGAGGCCCTGGGGGCCGGGCAGGCCAGGGTCCCCTATGCTGCCCTTCCGGCCCTGCAGACAAGGACCAGCTGGTCAGTGCCCGCGGGGAGCCCGGCGGGGAGCCCTCCCCCAGAGCCCTGCCCCCAAATCTTACCCACCTGAAAGCCTCGGATGCCCAGGGCCCCAGGAGGGCCTTGCGGGCCCAGAGCCCCCTGAAAATGAGGACGGGAGTGTGAGGCACGGGGTTCAGTCGCTGGGGACAGACGTGGGCGGGTACCCGGGGGGGACAGGCGGGTGGTCCCAGAGGTCAGATCAGGGACACCCCGAGACCTCGTGCATCGGACAGACTTGGTGGCGGGAATGGATGCCCAGGGCCTGCAGGCACTGTGGCCGGTGTCTCCACTGTCCCCTCTGGTGGGACACACGGCGCAGGGAGCCCCCCCGCACCTCCCGGGCCCCCGGCCGGGTGTCATGGCACTAACGTCTCAGGGGCAGCACAGCTCGGGCTCCCGGCTCCCGCCCCAGCGCCCACCTTGCTCAGCCCCACTCACCGCCGAGCCCCGGTGTCCGGCCTCGCCTCGCTCCCCGGGCACGCCAGCGTCTCCCTGCACACGTGGACACGGGGGGTGGGGGTGTTGGCGGGGCCTTTGCGCTGGGGTGGGGGTGGGGCGGGCTGGGGTGGGGGTACTTACGGGGACCCCGGGCTCTCCCGAGGGGCCAGCCTCGCCCAGCTCTCCAGCTCGGCCCTGCGTGGCGGGGGAGGCGTGAGTGCTGCCCCAGCCCCTCCGCCCAGCCTCCCTCCCCGGGACAGAAGCCACCTACCAGTTCTCCTTTCTCACCCTTGGACCCTGCTCGCCCGGGGAGACCCTGCAGGACAGAGGTCAGGGGTCAGGCTGAGGGGTTCCAACAGCTTCCCACTCAGGGAACCACAGGCGGTGACCCGCGGACAGCCCCTGGGACACAGTTTGGGAGCCCCCGTGCACTCACCGGCAGCCCGTTGGGACCCTTCTCTCCTGGGGCTCCATTGCGACCAGCCTCGCCCTGTGGGGGATTCGGGGTGATGGGGGTGAGGCCGGGGGCTGAGGTCCCCACAGACCCGTCCCCGCTCAGGCCGCCGGCCACATACAAACCTTCTCGCCATCGAGTCCTAGGACACCGTCCCTGCCGTCCTTGCCTGGCATGCCCTGGGGACAGGTGTCGTGTGAGTCCCGCCCCCCGGGCTCCGCCCCATCCCCCCGCGCTGGCCGGGCTGGCCTCACGGCTCAGTGGCCGCGGGGTGACCTGCGCTGCCCCAGGTGGGCAGGTGACAGGGTGCAGGCAGAGGACGGGCGTGGGACCGCCCTGGGGGCCCGCGTGCCACCCTCACCCCGCTGCTCACTGCCCCGGGGGCGTCTGTCTCGCGGGATGGGGGCCCACTGAGGACGCGGTCACGTGCTGGGAAGGGGGCTGGGGGCAGAGCCCCCCCATCCCCAGGCTGAGCGTGGACACGGAGTAGGGGTGAGGGCCTGCCCCCCACCCCGCGTCTCACGTGCCCCCCAGCCTTGCACGGTCAGGAGGCCACACACGTTGTGGCCACGTAACGGCAAGTGCCGGGGCTACACCCGGCGAGGGCCACGCCCGCGGGGAGAACGGCTCTCCCGGGGGACGCAGGACGCAGCCGGGGGACGCAGGACGCAGCCGGGGGACGCAGCCGGGGGACGCAGGACGCAGCCGGGGGACGCAGCCGGGGGACGCAGGACGCAGCCGGGGGACGCAGGACGCAGCCGGGGGACGCAGCCGGGGGACGCAGGATGCAGCCGGGGGACGCAGCCGGGGGGACGCAGGATGCAGCCGGGGGACGCAGCCGGGGGGACACAGGACGCAGCCGGGGGACACCCAGCGACTCACCGGCTCTCCACCCGGCCCGGCCACTCCGGGGACGCCTTTGAGACCGGGTCTGCCCTGAAAGACAGGCGAGCTCCTGAGCTGGGACCGGGAGGAAGCTCCAGGCTGTCACCTGCTCCCGGAGCTCGGCTGGGGGACAGCTGCGTCCCCACCCCCAGGGGCCTGTCTCAGGACCCGTGGACGCTGCGGCGTTGCGTGGCCGCCGGCTCTCCATGCCGGGGAAGAACCGGCTGGCGTGGAGGTGTCACGGGCAAATGCCAGTCTGTGGACTGTGCTTGGCTGCTTAGCCACCTCACTGCTGGTCGCTCCTTAGCCCAAGAGCGCTGTCTCTGGGCTGGTTTCCCAGCCGGGCGACCTCGCACGCGGTCGGGCACTGTGCCCGGGGCCTCGACGTGCGTCCTGGGCAGAATCCGCACCCGGGACTCTGGCCAAGGAGCCGCTGGGGACACGGGACGGAGGGCTCCCCGCAGCCCGGGCGGAGCTGCCTGTGAGGGGCCCTGCAGGCCAAGCCCCAGAAGTGGGGGCCCCCCACGCCCCCCGCTTGTGCAAGACCCCGCTCCCCCTCCCGGGAGCTCAGCTGCTCCCAGGAGAGACGCAGAGAAGCCAGGTTCTGTCACTTACGAGGTCGCCCTTGGGGCCGCGGAACCCCTCTGGGCCCCTCTCGCCTCTGTCACCCTGAAATGACAAGTGGGGACAGGGACAGAGTTAACCCAAGAAGGTGGGAGATGCCGACTGAGGGGTGACTGGCCGGGGTCAGCCCCAGGAGGGCCCGAGGGGGTCAGAGGTGGCTGAGGGTCACGGAGAGACACGAACCACAGACCCACGAAGGACAGACGACTGCTGGTAGACGGGCCCCCAGGCGCCCCCGCGGGACGGCCCAGCGGGGGGCTGAGGAGGGTGTCTGAGTGCGGGAGGGGAGGGGACCGAGAGTTTGGGCCACCGAAGGCCGCCCTCCACCCCCAGACTCACGTACCGCTTTCCCGGGGGCTCCTGGGATCCCGGGGGGCCCTCGGAACCCGATGGGGCCCTGTGGAGGAGAAGGTGCAGCTTCTGCATCCCGGCCCCCATCCCCAGGGGACCCCAGGCCACCCGGGAGGCTCGGCCTTGAGCAGCCGGCCTCACACGGGCGCCCCCGGCAGGCCCGCCCCCAGTGAGCCCCCCACCGGGGCCCCCAAGCCCCCCGCCTCCTCCCGCTCCCTTGGGCCCACGGCCCCCCCGGGGCTGCTGGGGACCCCTGACCCCCGAGACTGGCCTTAGGCTGCATCACAGCCCTGGGTGCAGGTGTGGGGGGTGCCTGGCAGACTTACCCGGTCCCCTGGGGGCCCGAGCGGCCCTGGGAGTCCTCGAAGCCCCCGAGGGCCCTGCAGGGGGACAGAGCAGGAGATGCGGGGTCTGGGCCCACAGCACCCCGAGAACCACAGGGCCCTGCGGAGCCGCCCCCCAACCCGCAGGCCTGAGCTGCCTTGGGCTCCCATCCCACGTCCTCCCCCGGGCCAACCCCTCCCCCACATACCTGCAGCCCCACGGTGCCCGGGATGCCAGCAGGCCCCGGGGGACCAGGGTCACCCTAAAACGGAGCAGAGAGCCGTGGTGGGCGGGGCCAGCCCCAGTCCCCGCCCCCCATTTCGCGCCCCCCCCACGTCACCGAAGCCCCATCCCCGAGGCCCAGGGGCACTGGCCATCCAGCAGAGAGGGGGGGCCGTGCCCCCGGCCACGCCCAACGCCCCCTCCCGGCTGCGGTGGCCCCTGTGCTGCCCACAGGGCACAGGGCACCCAGCTGCGGGGAGGTGGCAGAGGCTGTGGGGGCACCTCGAGCTGAAGCCAGCCTCCTCCGGCCCCCAGTGGGGCCCAGCGACCGGGCTCTGACCAGCCAGGCCCTGGGGGGGCCTCAGGGTGTGTCCCCTGCACCTCCCACCTCCGCCCTCAGCCCGCCCCCAGGGCCCCCCAGCACCCACGCTACCTTCTCGCCGTCTTTGCCAACCTCTCCTTGGTCCCCTTTGTAGCCTGTGGGCCCCTGAAAGCCAAACAGTGGGTGATGAATCCCAGCCTGACCCCCACGGCTCCATAGGAGGGGCACGGGGGGCCGGGGTCCGACGGCCGCACCCCCAGCGGCCACGGCGGTGCCCCGCAGACCAGCAAGAACCCCAAGCAGAGTGGGGGACCAGACCCCCTTCTGGACCCCCATCTCAGCCCACACGGGGCTCGGGGCTGCGTGACCCCACAGCCCTCACTCACCTTGAACCCTGGCATTCCGGGGGGCCCGGGGGGACCTGGCGGGCAGATGGCCGGACACTGTTGGAGGACAGAGCGGTCAGCGCCCCGCGGCCAGACCACAGCGGCCCTGAGATGGGCCGGTCTGCTCGCGTGGGTGACGGGTCTGGGCCACACGGGGTCCCCAGGAGCCCAGACAGGGCCTCATTCAGTGCGGCCGGGGTGGGGTGGGGCCCCCCTGTTGTGGGTCCGGCGGCCGCCAGGCCCCTCGCGGCCCCCCTGGCGGCCCGGCTCCAGTTTCGGGGCCGCAGCGCCGCTGCCTCAAGGCCGCTATTCAGCCCGTCTGTGCTGCACAGAGGAGCCTTCATGGGCCGGCGCCCCTGCCCGCAGAGCGGGGGCCGCAGGAGGGGACGGGGTCCCCGAGCCCACACGGGGCGGGGTGAGGGTTCCAGAGCCTCCCGCAGCCCCCGGGGCTCGGCGGTTGTCCTTGTTCTGGAGGGTCCCTGGCCCTCCCTCTGGGACCAGGGTGGGGGGCTCGAGGAGAGCTGGTGGGCAGCAGCAGCAGTGGGGTGAAAGTGGGGGGCAGATGGGGGCGGCAGACCCCGGGCTCCTCCCAGGCCCCAGCCCCCGCGGAGGGGAGGCTGGAGGCTGGCCGTTCGGAGACACAGCCGGTGCCCAGCCCCGGTTTCCCCTTTCACACGAGTGGCAAAGCTCGACGCCAAGATAAAAGCGCGTCCCAGGCTTCGTTCCAGAACCTTCCGCCCTGGGAAACGCTGGGCGGCGCTGCCCGGTGCGGCCCACACTGGCCCCGTGTGCACTTGAAGTGCAGCTGGACCCGGGGGCGCCGAACGGTTTGCTCAGTCCCGAGTCCCATGCCGCCCGGGGCTGATGGGTGTGGGGGGGTGTCTGGAGCCGGTGCCCCTGCCCTGGGGCCCCCAGAGCTGTCCCTGCAGGGAGGGGGCAGGACGACGGCTGCCAGTGCCCACCTGGAGGTCTGTAGCGCCTTCGGGGAGGACCCCGGGGTGACCCTGGAACACAGAGACCATGACTGTGACGCCCACCGCCCTCCCTCCATCCCACACCCACCTGGTGGGGACCCCCAAGGGAGGCCGGCGCTTCCGCCCCCACAGGCCTGCGCTGGGCAGGTGACAAGGACAGAAACCTGAGCCCTGACTATCCCCAAGTCACCGCTTCAGCCCCGGTCTCAGCGGCTGCATCTGGGGACAGGGGCGGAAGCCCACCACGCAGCCATGCACCCCGCGGCCCCCGGCCCAGTACTTACAGGGGGTCCAGGAGGTCCCGGGGGGCCAGGCAGGCCGGGGAGTCCAGAGGGTCCCTGGGGGGCGGGGGGAGTTATGACGTAGACGGCACCCCACCTGAGGTGAGGCGACCGGCCACTTCCATCAAAGCCCACGAGACAGGAAAGGGGGTGGGACGGAGTTGAACTGGGGGGCCCTGGCAGGCAGTGGGGTGTGGGGTCTGGGGCAGCCACTCACCGGGGGGCCGCGGAGGCCCAGTCCACCGGGGATCCCGCTCACTCCTGCTTCCCCCTGGGGGTGAAGAGGTGGGGGGTGGGGGTCTGCGCCCAAGCCCTCTCCCAGACCCCCACCCCGCAGGGTCTCTGCCGCCCCCAGAAGCCCCGCCCCCGGCCCGGGTTTGGGGCTCTGGGTCTGGGGGTGGTGGGCTTGCTCGGGAGGGGCCCCCGGGGCTGGGTACTCACGGGGGGTCCGGGAAGGCCTTTGCCCTGCAAAGCCAAGCCGTGGTCAGAGCCGGCAGCACAGGTGTGCCCGCCACGCGCTCCGCCCCCAGGCGGCCAGGTGGGTGTGGGGAGGACAGCCTCGGGGGTCCCCCCAACCCCCGAGAGGGCCCGGCCCCCAGGAGGGGCTCCCGGAGGACCCCACCCCAGCCAGACGCACCAGGACAGGCGGTCGGTACTCACCCCCAGCCCGGGGGGCCCTGGGGGGCCCAGACTTCCCTGCAGAAGGAAACGGGGTGTCAGGGGTGGGGGGCCCAGGGCGCCGCGTCCGCTTGCACACGCCCCCGCCCCCCAGTGCACCCCACAGCGGCGCTGGGCCTGGTCGCCCCGCGCTCCCCCTGAGCTGAAGCGGACCCCGTGACGGGCGCGCTTACCCGCTCTCCAGGGCCGCCCTTGGATCCAGGGGGTCCGTCCTGACCGGTCAGGCCCTGGGGAGGGGGCGGGGGAGGGCTCGCGGGTCACATGGACGGGGTCCCCCAGCCCCGGGCCCCTCCCTCTCCCGGCCCGCCCGCTGTGTGCAGAGGCTGGGGGCGCCGGGGGCGCCGGGGGCGCCGGGGGCAGCCAGCAGCATATGATAGAGCGGGGACCCCAGCAGGCAGGAGAGTCCACTTCTCAGCACCCCCACAGTGGTCCTGGGGCGGGGCGGGGGCCAGTGCTGGGCGGGGCCTGGGAGGCGGGTGGGCGTGACCGGGGCGTGACCATCGCCGGGCGTGGTCTGGGAGGCGGGTGGGCGTGGCAGGGGCGTGGCCAGCGCCGGGCGGGGCCTGGGAGATGAATGGGAGGGGCCAGGAGGGCGGGGGGGCCAGCACTGTGCGGGGGCGGGGCCTGGGAGGCAGGTGGGAGGGGCCTGGGGCGTGGCCAATGCCAGGGGGGCCTGGGAGGCGGGTGGGAGGGGCCAGTGCTGGGGGCGGGGCCTGGGAGGCGGGTGGGAGGGGTCTGGATGGGGGCGGGGCCTGCGCAACGAGCTGGTCTCAGAGGAGCAGGAGCCGGTGGCCTCGCGCCCCGCGGGGCTGGCTCTGCAGGCGCCGCCCTCCCGCGCGCCCGGCCACGCGGATGCCCCTGGCTCTGGGACACTGGCCAAGAGACCCGCGGGGGACGTCAGGTCGCTGGCTTCCCTGCTTGCGAAGGCCCCGCTGCAGAGCAGCCATCAAGCCCGAGGGCCGGGCTGCAGGGGCCCGGGAGGCGGGGGCCCGGGCGGCAGGGGCACTCACGTCCACGCCGGGCAGGCCCGGCAGCCCCGCGTCTCCTGGTTTTCCCGGCTTCCCCGAAGCCCCTTTCGGTCCCTGGGGGGGGGCGGAGGCGTGAGGGGAGGGCCAGCCCCCCCCAGGAAGGTGCCTGCAGCCGGGGGAGGCCCAGCCTGCCCGCCCCCAGCGGCCCGCACCTGGTGTCTGTAGGCCCCGCACCCGGACACCTCAGCCTCCCAGCCAAGGGCCGGCGGGGCCCCGGCGAGCCCAGGACCCCCAGTTCCTGGGCCTGAGCCGCCCAGTGGGGGCCTCGCTCGCTGGACTGACCAGCCACCCAGGCCTGTATGGACCCCCACCCCCCACGCCCGCCGGGCACTGGCCCAGGGACGGGGATCCCACACTCCCTCCCGCCCTGCCTGGCTCAGCCCCGGTGCCCAGCCCCAGGGCGGGGGAGAGGTGTCAATACCCCCTCTGTTCTGGGCCCCCTCCCCCCCACCGCAGCCAGCACACTCACCGGGGGCCCAGGCAGGCCTGGGGGGCCAGCTTCTCCCTGCAGAGGGGAGACACCCGCGTGTGACCGAGGGACCCTGAAACCCCGCCCTAGGGGAGCAGAGCTGGGCCCCAAACCCTCATCCACTGGTCCTCGCACAGGGCCAGGCACAGGGGGGAAGGGGTGGGCAGACGGGGCTCAGCCCTTGCGTGGCCCACTCAGCTTTTGGGGGCGGCCGTGTGGCCTGGGAACGTGACCCCCAGAAACGAGGGCAATGTGTCATGACGCCCGCCCCCTCCAGTGGTCTGAAAAGCTTTAGAAAGTGGGCTTCCGGCAGCTGAGCAGCCCCCAGCCCCGCAGAGGCCCAGAGAGGCCCAGAGAGGCAGCCAGGCCTCCCCCGCGACCACCAAGCCCAGCGGAATCTTCCAGACCGGGTTTCAGGTGGAGGCGTCGCAGGGGGAGATGCGCTGGGCCTGGGGCCCTGGGGGAGGGGTGTGGGGAGGCGGCCCCTGCACGGGCAGAGATGAGGGGGGTGCTCAGGGCCACAGGGCCAGGCAGGGCCTTGGGGACTCAGCGGGAGGCTGAGGGCTGACCAGGGGGCCCCTGCCCCTCGTGGCGTGGATGGATGGGGGGAGGGCTTGTCCCCAGATGGCCCGTGTGTGGGGCAGGCTGCAGGGTTTGGCTGCCTCCCCCACGGTGGGCCTGGGGACACCATTCCTGGGACAGAGCAGGACCCCAAGGCTGGTTCCAGCCGCCTCAGTGCCCACAGTTCCGTCCAAAGACCACCATGCAGCCCCCCCCCCTGCTCTGGGGACACAATCTCTCCTGTTCCACATCCCATGAGGGGTGCTGGCTCTTCAGCCAGACGTCACCCCGCCCTGGGCAGTGGGGCTTAGTTTCCTCTCCATCAGACCTGGGGTTTGGGGGAGCCCCACAGGACCCTCCCCAGCCCTTCCCACACCTCCAAACTCACATCAGTGCCATCCTTGCCTGGCTTCCCAGGGGGCCCTTGGGGGCCAGGGGGGCCTCGAGGTCCCATTTTCTGAAACGGAGAAATACCAGTGAGGCAGCTGGGAGCCCCTGTCCCGTGCGGGAGGGGGTCCCTGTGGCCCTCAGGTCATCCTGACAGGGCGACCCCTCTTTGGGGTCTGGAGCAGCGCGGGGGGTGGGGGGCTGTCACAGGGCCCATGACCCTGGCCAGCCTCAGAGGCCCCCAAAGCCCCGGCCTCCTTCCTGCGGCCGGGAGGGGGCCGTGCTCGGCCCTGCAGGGCGTCCTCGGGAACAAAGGCGACTCTGTGTGTGTCTGGCAGCCCCGGCGAGGACGGGCAGGACGGGCGGCCGCCGGGGCTCATCCGGAGCCGCGCCGGCGTCCGTGGGGGCTCCGCTCGGCGTCTGCGGCGAGGCTGCTGTCCAGGCCCCGGGCTCTCGGGCGCTGGCCCAGGTGGCTGGGCGGTGGGCTCGTCCCCTGGTCCCCGGCTGCGTCGCTCGAGGTCCGACCCCCGCGCCCCGGCCCCCGGCCCAGCCCGGCCTTGGCCGGCGTGAGCCCCGCTCACCTGAGCCTCGGTCAGGGTCACGGTCACGGCCGCGACCAGCAGCAGCCCCGGCAGGAGCCGGGCCAGGGCGGGGGGTCCGGCCATGGCTGCGCTCTGGCTGCGAGTGGCGCCGGTGGCGGCCGCGGGGCTCGGGGCTCGGCGGGCGGGCGGGGCGGGCGGTGGGCAGGTCGCCAGTTCCCGCCCCGCGGGCCGCGGAGCACAAGACCCCCATTCAGCGGGGCCCACCTGGGCGGCCGGCCGGCGGGCGGGGGCTTCCGCGCTGCTCCCGCCTCCCTGCCCGGCGGCCAGGGCAGAGAAAAAGCAGCCCCGTGGCGTTGGGGGCCGGCCTCGGGGCTAATCACCCCGGCCCGTGAGCTGCACATGCACCTTGTAGCAAGAGACAGACGGGCTTCTCTCGCCCCGTGCCCGTCCCCGGGGTGTGGGGACGGGAGGCCACACCAAGGGCTCCCCCTGGTCCCTGAACTGCGGTGTGGGCAACCCAGCCTGCCTGCCCAGGAGGACCCCCCAAACCGGGTGCACGCCCCGATCAGGGGCCAGTCGGGCCCCCACAGCCCTGCCCGCTGGGCCAAACCTCCCACCCCAAGTTCCAGCTGCACCGAGCGGTCCGGCCACACCGCCTGGTCCCCCATCCCGAGAGAGCAGTGGCCCTGTCAGCGGCCGGGGCAGCCCGGGGCCGGGGCTCGGATTTGGGAAACTTGGCGTCACCTGGGAGGGCAGCGCAATGCAGGGGCCGCTCAGACACCCGTCACCCACAGGCCCAGCCAGGGGCTGGACCCTCCGGGGACCTCAGGGCTGGCGGGAATTCTCCCAGGAGGGGGAGGGGCGGGGTGCGTGAGGAAGGAGCCCCGGGAAGCGCGGAGCCTCGCTCCCCGATTGGTCAGACCCGGGCTCCACGCCTCTCCCTCTGGCCTTGACCCCATGGTGCTCTGGACCCAGGACCTGAGCCCTGGGGTCCGGGACCCCGCTGAAGCCTCGTGTTGGACGCCCCACCCCACCCCAGGGCTGTTTCTTCGTGGACACGCGCCTCCCCCACGCGGAGACAGCATCTCCCTCCAAAATGACCTCATCTGCCCCCGCCCCCCAAGAGTGAGCCAAGTTCTTCCTGAGAAGGAACCCAGATCAGCGGTAGCTCAGAATCCCGGGTGCTGCCTGGAGTTGTGTCCTTGTCACCTGTGCGGGGTCCCCTCGGCTAGTGTCAGGAGGGAGGGGGCTGCGGTCCGGGGGGCAGCCGGGCTGAGCCCTGTGTATGTATGTGGGGGGCTGCAGTGGGGTGGAAGCACACCGTCCCCCCACCAGGTTGGACGGGATAACGGGGGTCCTGGGGCAGCTGCACTGTGGTGGGTAAACAGGGGGCAGGGACAGAGCCACAGGGAACACATCACAGCCCCCCAGGTCAGGGCAGGCAAAGGCTTGGGGTACGCTGGCCACCCCCAGACACTGCTGCCCCAGCCCACTCAGGGGCCTGCACAGGAGCCCACTTACTCCTGAACCCGTGACAAAAGGCAGCCAAGGGACCACTGTGCCCCCCAAGGGCCTGAGGCCGCGTGGTTGGGGTGCTCCGGGCGGGGTGCGTGTGCTCACGCAGGACCGCTGGCCACACAGCAACACGCAAAGTCAGATGAGTTTATTCAGAAAAGGCCTCAATCCCAGGCTGACACAGCCCCCTCCCAGCCCCAGCCCCTTCAGGGCCGTTTACAAAGATGGGGCCGCGGCAGCCGCAGGAGGGAGGTGAGGTCCAGGCGAGTCCCCTGGGGTCCCTGGCCTGGCCCGGGGGGGCCTGTGCCTCCAGCAGCGGCCGTGACCCCCAGGGAGAGGCCAGCAGTGCTGGGTCCTGGGGGCAGCCAGCTCCCCGCCCACCAGGGCCTGGTCAGGATGCCGCTGGCCTCCCACCGCCTAGGGCCTTTGGGGGTCCACAGCCAGCTCCACTTGCAGAGTCTGCCTGCTCCGGGCTCCCGGGGGTACCCTGCTCCGGGCTCCTGGGGGTACCCTGCTCTGGGTTCTGGGGGGCACCCTCCTCTGGGCTCCCGGGGGTACCCTGCTCCGGGTTCCTGGGGGCACCCTCCTCTGGGCTCCTGGGGGTACCCTGCTCTGGGTTCTGGGGGGCACCCTCCTCTGGGCTCCCAGGGGTACCCTCCTCCGGGTTCTGGGGGGCACCCTGCTCCGGGCTCCCAGGGGCATCCTCCTCCGGGCTCCTGGGGGCACCCTGTTCGGGAATCACAGGGGCACCTGGCTCAGGGTTCCGGAGGGCACCGTGCTCTGGGCTCTGGGGGGCACCCTGCTCGGGCCCCCCGTGGCCTTCCGCCTCAGCCCCCTTCTCGACGCCGGCCTCAGTGCAGCTCGAGGCGGCGGGGGGCCCGGTGGGGGCTGCTGCCTGGGCACCGTCTCCAGCCGCCAGCAGCGCGCCCTCCTCCACTTTCCTGCGCTTCCGCACCTCGGCTGCCGCCTGGGGCCCCGGGGGCGGCGGGCCGGGCGGCTCGGGCGCCCCCCGTTCCTGGCCCGCGTCCTGGGTCTCGGAGCCCAGGCTGCCCGGGCTGAGCGCGCAGCCCTCCAGGTTCAGGGCGATCTTCTCCACCTCGGCGGCGCTCTGGGCGCCCGGGGCCCGCGCGCGGCTGCCCCCCAACTTCCTCTTCTTGCGCTCCTGGGGGCTGGGCGGCTGCGGGGCTCCCCCCTCCTGGGGCTCGGGCGGGTGCGCGGGGCGGTGCGCGGGGCCGGGGCCGGCGGGCAGGGCCGGGCGGAGCCGCATGCGCTGCAGCCGGCCGGGCGGCGCCCACACGAACCGGCCGCGGGGCCGGAAGTGCTCCCAGGCGAAGCGCAGCAGCGCGCGGCGCTGGCGGCGGCAGCGCACCGTGAACACGAAGTAGTCCAGGGCGCTCTGCCGCACGCCCGGCAGCTGCCGGTGCACCAGCGTCTCCTCCAGGAAGAAGCGCACCAGCGGCGCCTGGAAGCGCTCCAGGCCCAGCTCGCCCAGCGACTTGAGGATGCGCGTGATGCGCAGGTTGTTGTGGCTGCGGCTGCGCGGGTGGGGGGGGAGGGCGCCGGTGGGCGGGGCTCCGCCAAGGCCCGCCCCCTCCGCCCACCCGGCCCCGCCCCGCCCCCAGGGGCCGGGTGCAGGCGGGAGGCATCCTCCCCGGAGCGGCTCCCGGGCACCTGCCTGCTGCACTGGGGCGCTGCTCACCAGTTGAGGTTCTGGAAGCGCTTCTGGTAGTTCTGCGCTCGGCACACGGCGCCCGAGTCCCGGTCCTCCAGCTGAGCCCCGTAGAAGCCCAGCATGAGCTCATAGGCCTGCAGAAGCCGCGCCCCGACGTCCTTGGAGCTCCGGAATGCCTGGAAAGCAGCCAGAGCGCGGCCAGCTCAGGGGCCATGGCTGGTGCAGATGGCAGGCTGGCAGTGCCTCCTTGGGCCTGATTCGTCTAGAGGCCTGGAGTCACACTCTGAGGGTACAGTGAGCCCCCGAGGGAGCTGGGAGACACACCAATAACGTCTCTCTCCCTTTCCTGAGCTGCTAACATCACCGGGGCCTGAGGCACCTGCTGTAGCCCTGAGAGAAATTCCTTGAGCCTCCCAGGGCAGGGCACGTGGGACCTGCTCCAGCCCCAACCGGGGGTGGCAAAGGCTAGGCCCTGGACTCCCCGCTGCAGAATGCTCCGGAGCCCTGAGGAGCGAGCTGGGGGCAGAGGCGAGGACCACGTCAGAGGGAGGATAACCGGGGGTCTCTGGCTCCGGCACTGCATGTGGCTCCCAGGGGCACACAAGTGACTGGCCCGACGTGGCCCCTCCCCAGCGCTCACCTCGATCTCCCGCTTTGTGAGGGGCTTGGCATGCCAATTCACCCCTGGCTCCCGGAGAGGAAACAGCCTGTGGGAGAGGAGAGGACGGGGGTCCCCATCAGTGCTGCAGGGCCGGGGGGCTCACGTTCAGCCCTGCGAGGGGACCAGCACATGCCATGGACTCTCACAAGAAAGCCAAGGGGTGAGGGCAGGAGAGCTCCGGGGAGGGAGTCACAGACGTGCGTGGCCCACGGGCGTGTCCACGCGGGCTCAGCGGCCAAGGTGGGGTGGCGGGTCAGCCATTCCGCCCAGGGCGGCCGGCTCTCCTTGTCATTCTGAGTTCTTTGTTCCCTCCCGTCACTGACGATGCAGGATTCTTCCCGCGACACCTGTGCCCAGGAGGACTTTGCGGGTTGTCCTCAAGGACACGCTGTGTAAACACGTGAAGGTCACCGCAAGCCACCGTCGGAACCCCGCCACCACAAGTGTCAGGGGGGCTCCATAGGACAGACTAGCGCCTGCCGTCCTCGCGGCCAAGCCAGTGATCCTGCAGCTCCTCCTGCCCCCACGTCCAGCTCAGCTTCCGGCCGGCCAGAGGCTGTCACAGCTAAAAAACCCACAGCCTGCAGGACCCTCAACCACCAGCAGCCCGCAGTGCCCTGCAGTGACAGCGAGGAGCCGCTTCGGAAGGGACCTGGTGCCCAGGGGCGGGGCCTGCTGCCCAGGGGCGGGGCCTGCTGCAAAAGCACCAGGACTCCTGTCAGAGGCCAGGTACCACCGTCCAGCCCCGCCCCCGCCCCGCCCCAGTCCTAGCCCCGCCCCCAGCCTCTCCCCAGCCCCGCCCATCATAGCTCCACCCCAGCCTCTCCCCCAGCCCCGCCCATCCTATCTCCACCCCCAGACTCTCCCCCAGCTCTGCCCCAGTCCTAGCTCCACCCCAGCCCCACTCCAATCTCAGTCCCTCCCCGCCCCAGTCCTAGCCACGCCTAGTTTTAGCCACGCCCCAGCCCCTCCCCCAGCCCCGCCCATCCTAGCCCCACCCCAGGCTCTCCCCAGCCCCGCCCCAGTCCTAGCCCCGCCCTCGCCCCGCCCCTCCTCCCGGAGCCCCGCCCCTGCCCCTCAGGACACGCACCACTGGATGTAGGAGTGATTGTCCTCCAGCAGGTCGTAGTCCTCCCTCCAGTTCTGAAGAATGTCCTCAATGAAACAGCCTAGGAGGGAGCCCCGCGGGGAGGAGTCAGCGAACGCCTCAAAGCCCCGCCCCCTCTTTCTGGGGCCCCCGGGCTGCAGCTCCCAGTGCACATCTCCTGGGACTTTAAGCCCCCGGACTTCTCAGCCCCTTTGTGGTCTCAGAGGGGACCCCCGCGGCTGAGGAACGACAGGCGGGAGCGGGAACAGCCGCCCGCAGCACCGGGAGGCCCCTGCAGCAGGGCCCAGACCTGGACCTGTCTTTGCAGAAACCACAGCCCGGCGGGGGGCTCCGCCCTCCCACAGAACCTGCAGCCGAACCCCACCCCACAGCCCGGGGGCCCCCAGGGCGGCCGCGGCCTCTGCACTGGCGGCCACGCTACTGTGTCCCGGGGGAAGCAGCTGCAGACCACGCGTGAACCACGGGTGCACGGCTGCCGGGAAACCACTGAGATTTGAGTGTCATGATGTCACAAGGTGTCACCGTACCTTCAAGTTTTCCTAACCATTTAAAAATGGAGAAACCACCCTTCCTCCTGAGTTAAGTGGCTTTCCCAGGATGGCAGAAGAGCCGGGCCGCTGTGACAGAGACCCCGGGACCCACAATGCCGCCGTCTGGCTCATTACAGTCACTGCGAATCAGCCAATGGGGTCCAAGCCACAGGCTGGGGCCCTGGGGTCCCCTCAGCAGCCTCCGGGGGGACCCCTGAGAGCCACAGGCCACATGCAGACATGGGGACCAGGGCCTGCGGACGGGGAGGGGACAGGGACATCCCAGCGGGAGGGACCCGCCTGCGGCGAGTGGGCACGCACCGTTGGGCAGGAAGCGGGTCTCGTTCCTGTAGAAGCTCAGGTTCGGCATGTCACCATTGCTGTCCCGTTCCACCAAGTCCTAACGGCCACAGAGCGTGCCCCTGAGGACAGCAGCTGCCTCCCGGGACCCCGGCGGCTGGTGTCCCTGAGGGAGGGCGTGTGCTCTCGGCTAGAGCACCCCACACAGCCTGAACGCGGGACAAGACCCCGAGCGCCCGGCCTGGGACCCTCGCCCACAGCCCAGTCAGCCTCTGCTTCCAACCACCTCCGTACCCGCCTCACCGATGTGAGCCAGGGCTGGGACGTCCCCTTCACCTGGACCCCAAGGGGGGCTCTCCTAAGACCCATGGGGACAGAGGGCAGGGGCCGAGGTGACCGCCGCACTGGGGGGGCCTCGTGTGTGTGCGCCTCGTCACACGGGCGTGGGCACTGAGGCTCAGGGGGCGGGTGCTGGGGGACACACCGGCCCGCCGGCCTTCTCGGGGTGGCAGGTGGGAGGGTCTGAGCCGGGTGGGCTGTGGAGGACGCTACGTACCGGGTAGTGGTGGCGGTACCTGCGTGTGTCCCGCATGGCACGCCAGTTCCGGGACTCCAGCATTCTAGACTGGGAAGAGAAGACGGGATGAGACCCCTACGGGAGCCCCGCCCCATGCCCTGAGGCCCACCAGCTGGCAGGACCCCACCCCCTGGGAGCCCCCATCCCGGTGAGGTCTCCAAAGCTGGCCGCTAGGGGCATTCTTGCGGTACAGCCGTCCACACTCCAGCTTGGTCACCAGCTACGCCCATCGGGGCCACAGCGCTGATCCCCCCAGGAAGCCCTGCCTCCCCTCCTTGGGCTGTGCTCTAAGTTGTCACCAGGCTCCTGTCCCCGAGGGCAGTGGCCTCTCCACCTACAGCCCTAGGAGGGGCCCCGAATCCTTGCCGCAGGGTCTGGTTGAAAGAAAGAATAACCAGTCCTGTCCCCCTGCTCAATCAGACCCTTTATGTCCTGGCCGCCTGCCATTGGGGGTACAAGTGGGGGCTTCTCAGCAAGAAGCCAGAGGTCCCTGCTGCCTCCCAACCCCAGCAGCTCCCTTCTCACAGGCCAAGCACACGGGGGCCGGGGAAGGATGCGGGGTGACTGGTGACCAGGGTGCTACATAAATGCAACCTGCCCCACCTTGTTACGAGGGGAGCTGATCCCAGCCGTCTGACTGAGGCTGGGTGGGGGTTGGGAGGCCAGGGCAGCTCTGCCCCTGGGGGTCACAGGAGGGGACAACTCATCCTGAGGAACCACCTGGGTCCCAGGATCTTAGGAGGAGACCAGGACTGCTGCACACCTGGCTAGACCCCATCCTGAACCCTCAAGACCCCTCAATGGTCCTGAGCCCCAGCCGGTGTCTGGAGCGGCCCCGCTGCCCGATTTCTAAACCAGGGCCAGCTGGTGAAGTCCTCTCCTGCCGGCCAAGGGCCACTGAGCAAAAGTGAAACTCAGCAGAAGCCGGCCCCCGCTGGGTCCGTTTCCATTTCAGCGGGGTGCCTCCCAGTCTGCTCTGCCCAAGAGGCGGGGCCTTGGCTGGATCCTGGCTGAGCCCCACAGGTAGTACCCACATGACACACCCCAGGACATGGCAGCAGCCGTGCCAGCACCCAGGGCCCACGGCAAGGCCGCTGGGAAGGGAGACGGGGAGCCCAGATGAGCGCGGGCATCTCCCAGGGTGGCCAAGCACACCGTCAGGGGCATGGCCCGAGGGACTATGGGAGAACAGGGCCTCTCACCGAATCCCGGCCACCCCTGTGGGTATCCGCTGGGGGACAGAGCCAGACTCCTGCCCTGTGATCCGGGCCCATGACCACCGCCCAGACGACCTCCCCACGGAACTCGCGCTCACCCCGAACACGAATGTGCTGAGGCCACTGGCCTTCCAGGCCCACCCAGGAGCCTCTCAGGGTCCCTCTCAGAAACCCCCAGACACAGACCTAAATCTGCAACCCCGTGCAACCCAGAGACCACACAGGCGGGCGTTTGAGACTCTAGACATGAAGCCAAGACGCCCTGAAGCAAAGGCACTGGGACACCGGGCGGTGGCGGCCGTTCTGCCCTCTGTGGCTGCCGGAACCCCCGCTGCAACGATGGCACCCACAGCCCGGGGAGTGCGGGCATGGACCCGCGCCACGAACAAGGCAGCGGTGGCAACAAAAGTAACTGATGGTAACAACCGGTGGCAACAAAAGTAACTGAAGATAACAACCGGTGGCAACAAAAGTAACGGGTGGTGATGATGAGAATCAATGGTAACAAGTAGCCTCTGGTAACCACAGGGCCACCTGCAAGAGCTGGTGGGACCCCCAGCCCCAGAGGGTGAGTGGGGGCTGCACCCAGCGAGGAACGGCAGGACTGGGGGGCTGGGGAGCAGGGTGAGGGGCTCCCCGAGGGGCTGGCGGACGCGGTGGAGGCGGCCTGGGCACGGGGCTGGGACTTGGGGGACAGAGCCACCGGCCTGCGGGCGGATGTGACAGGGACAGGGGGTCTAGGCTGTGTCTGGGCACCCCCTGCGGAAATGTCATCCCGGGGACACGGCCTCGGGGCGGCCCTGGCTCTCCGTGCGAGGTCGGAGCTGGGTTTGGGGGGCCCAGTGGAGGCGGACGCAGGGGGTCTGGGGGCTCCTGAGGGGAACCCGAGGACCGGGGTCCGGGAAAGGCCCCCTAGAGGGGGAGCGCGGGGTCCCCAGCCGGGTCTCCCAGCGGTGCCGCGGCCCCCGGGCGCGGGCGGGGTGACGGGGACGGTGCCCCCCGGAGCAGGCCCGCGGTCCCCATCGCGGCGGCCGGGCCGGCCTCCCAGGTGCGCGGGGCGCGGGGGCTGCACCTGCAGCGCGCTGGGCGGCGCCTCGTCCTCGTCCTCCGCGTCCGCGTCGCCCGGGACGCCGGGCTCGCCATCGTCGCCGTCCCCGGCGCTCGCGTCGTCGCCGTCGTCCTCCGCGTCGTCCTCCCAGGTCGAGTCACAGTCCAGGTCGTCCATGCTCGGGCGGCGGCGGGGACCCCACGCTCAGGCGGAAGCGAAAGTGAAAAAAGGAGGAAGCGCGGGGGCGGGGCCAGGGGGCGGGCCGGGGGCGGGGCCTGGCGCCTGGGCGGGCCGGGGGCGGGGCCTGGCGCCTGGGCGGGCCGAGGGCGGGCCGGGGGCGGGGCCGGGGGCGGTCAGGGGGCGGGGCCTGGCGCCGGGGCGGGGCGCCCAGCGCGCCGGAGCGGCTGCTGCTACGCTTCGCCCCGGCGGGAGGATGCGCCCACCCAGGTCCCCCCAGATGATCCCTTTCCCTGGAAGCACGTCCCCCGAGAGGATGCGGGCCCCGAGATGTCTCTCAGGGACACTGCTTCTGGAAGAACGCCCCCCTGGAGGTTGTCCAAAGAGAATCTGCCTCCGGAGCCCCTCCCAGGTCCCTCCCCCACCCCGAGGACGGTAACCCCCAGAGAATGTCCCCCAGAAGGTGGTCCTCCCGGGGCGCCCTTTGTCACCTGGGCTGCAGCCCCATCAGAGAGGCTGGGGAGATGGCCGCCAGGCTCCCCCAGATTCTTGGCAGAACTCATTTTCTTGGGATGGTGGGATGGACACCCCGGTGTCCCCTCAGGCCGTTCACACTGGCCACTCTGCTTCTCCAAGGCCAGCAGGAGACGCCCCAGCGTGCCCAGGGTCACCGCCGTGGGCCTGGCCTGCGTCACCTTTGCTGCATTCTGAGGCCTGTAAGGGCAGCACAGGCCCCCACCTGCTAAGCGCCCCCTTAAGGGCCTCTCTGGGGGCTGGGAGGTGGCTGGAGGCGGCTGCCCCTTCACAGACGGGGACGGACTGCAGACAGCTGAATGTCACCTGCAGCGGCACATTCCCCAGTGACTGGGGGTCCCCTGCTTAACCTCTGCCTCTGACATTTGCTGGGAGACTGACCCCTGGAGGGCTTAGTGTTTCAGAACAATGAGCGAAACCCCATCTGGCTTTTAGACGTGGCCGTGAGAGCTGCCCGTGGGGGTGGGGTGGGGGGTGACTAGGAGGCTCCGGGCGGCCTGAGCCTGGCAACACCGCTGGCAACACCCCTGGCACTGTGCAGCTGGGAGCGGGGCCATGTCTCCCAGGCGTGGCCGTGCACACAGCACAAGGCTTTCCTGGCTGCTGGTGCCGACTGCTGTGAGCTCTCGGGCCCAGTGGTACCAGGCTGGAACCGATGCACCTGCGACCTCACTTTCTGAATGGTCAGGGGCGACTCCCTCAAAGGTGTGGAGCTCTGGGCCCCTCTGTGAGGCGCCGGCCACCGACGGCCAGGGCAGCCTTCCCGGGGGTGCGGTGGTTCTGACCTCCTGCTCCCGATGGTGGGAAGGCAGGCGGGCGGGAACTCAGTGACCTCAGGGTTTGTTAGGGTGAAGAGGCCGGGCCTGCTTCTTGGTTTGCTGGGTGCGGCTGGACCTCCGCTGTGGGCGCAGGCTCTGGGCCCACGGCCACATCGAGGGGGAGGGGTGCCATCGCGGCCCCTGTGGCTTTCCTGGTGTGCTGTCAGTCACAGGTAACCACCCGGTGCCTGTGACCACGTGTGTCTGCAGTGTAGAGTCAAGTACTGCACGCCCACGCGTATGCGCCCGTTCGGTGTCTGGGGAGGGTTAGGCCCCCGCCGCAGGAAGAGGTCGCTTATCAGAATCACACGACTCCAGGTTGCTTTCCTGTGCTTTAATGTTCGGCAAACGGAAGTGCTCCCGGCAGCTGGCGTGTCAGCCCGGCCGTGCGACCCGCCTCCACTCACTCACTGGTCGGTTTGCGAGTTAAAACTCGATACAAAAATAACCACTACAAATTCTCTGCATCTGGCATATAAAAACTGAGCAAAAAGGGTCCCAGTGGTCATTACCTTAAAACAAAACATCTCAGAAAAAATACAACACAGGTTTTCCACTTCTGCATTGTTTTTCATATAAAACACTAGTAAAATAGGCTTCTTAAAAATTAAATAGTGAAACACCAACTAAATTATATACATCGTTACAGTACAAGTGAACGAGGCGAGTAAGCAGTCCTCTGGTTCCCAGGGGGCCTGCTGGCCTGACCCCTGAGGTCGCAGCCCCGGGAGCGGGAGCAGGGCAGGCGGAGACGGGCCGTGGGAGGACGGTGCTTATTGCTTGCGGTCCAGGCCTCGTCTGTCACCCGCGGCTGGGCGCTGATGGGCAGCCCCACCTGGTCACCGCGCGCTCCACCCTGAGTGGGGGTCCTGGTCTCCCCGGTCCATTCAAGCCCCAGATGGAGAGCGGGTGCTGCGGAGCCCCCGGGACCAGGACAGGCGCGGGGGCCGGGGTACCTGGGCCCGGCCTGCCCGCCCCCCGGAGCGTCTACGTCCGGCGCCGCTTGGCGGCACTGGGGCTGGACGGGTTGCTGTTGGCGGTCAGGACCTTGTCGGTGACCCGGCTGCGCTTGCGCTTGTCCGCGCCTTCCTTGGCCCCCAAGTCGGAGTTCTTGTCTTTGTCTTTGCCGGACTTTTCGGTTGCTTTCCCCAAGCTTCCTGAGGATGAGAAAACTGGGAGACAAAATCATTTGGCTGAAAACAGAATATCCAGAATTTTATTTCATCTTCCTGTCCAGTTAAAAGTTCTGAACCCAGAAGCTCCTCCTAAGCTGGGGCGCCTGCCCGGTCATCCTGAGGATGTGCCCACTGTGCGGGCCTCGGGCACCCCCGGCTCAGGCTGCAGGGCTGTCCCGCCCAGTGTGGGGGCAGCTGCTACTCAGGGTTTCCCTCCACTGAGGCGATGGCACATTTCTGTGGCACATTTCTACACGCTGGACACCCCGCACCACACACGGGTCTGCCCGAGGCGCAGTGCTGCGTTCACGGCGTTGGCCACACGCGTGATGCCCAAGGGCCAGGCTCCCGCCTGCGCAGATGGAAACTGCTTCTCCACTGCGGGGCAGACAGAGCTCTGGCTGCAAAGGACCAGAAATCCAGGCCGGGCCCTGTGGCTGTGCCCTGGGGGAGGGCTCGCCAGGGCTGGGGTGCCATGGCCCTCAGTGCCCCAGGCCAGGGGTGGCCTGCGCCATACTCACCGTCATCAGCCCCGTTGTGGGGGTCCACGTCTTCCTTCATTTCCTCCTTCATTTCCTCTTCAATGATCACCTTTCCTGTGGGGCAGACGGCTGGCATTCACACTGGTGGGTGACGAGGCTCTGCCCACCCCGAGGACGGCTTGGGCTGCCCAGCCACTGTCCCTGAGCAAGTCCTCCCCAGAGGCAGCCTCACGTGCTGCAACCCTCACTCTTCCCTGCGGATCATGCCCTGACCCCGCGTCCTGCCTCTTCTGGCGCCCAGATCTGACCTCGCCCGTGTCTCACCTTCCCGGACTTCCTGAATGATTTCTTCGGGAAGGACGAAGTTCCTCTCTGGGTTTGGGAATGGAAGAATCTCAGACTCGTGCTGATGGCAAACGGCATTTTATTTTTTCAGAAAAACCAAAAATGTGTTTTTTAGCGAGTAATGCTGTGTAAGCAGCAGCCAATTCATGAGCATCCCAGGGGTGCACAGAGCCATCCTGGGGGGCTGCGGAGGTGACAGGAAGGGGTGGAGGCCACTGGTTCTGCTGGAGCAGCTCATGGACCCGAGAAGGCAACATGAGCTAACGGCCCTGGCGGGGTCAGAAGTGGGAAGAGTGACGTGTCAGCGGCACCTGAGACGCTGCCGCGGTTACCCTGCCTGCTGGCACACGGCCTCAGAGGCAAAAGCGGGCGGCAGCTGCCATGCATTCAGAGGGCACGAGAGCCCTGAGGTCGTCTACGGGGGCAGCAGCCCGAAGACTGGGGATGTTGGCCAGGAAGGCCCCCTGCAGAGAGCAGGTAAGGAGAGCAGAGGTGCCAGGTACCACCGACGGCCCGTCAGGGGTCCACCTGTCCTGCAGGTCACGTGTGCGGGGGGAAGGGGGGCCCCAGACGGGGGAGGGTGAGCTTGGGGGCGGGGCCTCCCCCTGCCACTCTTGGGGCTGCATCAAGCCTGGTGACCAGTGTCAGCGTGAATGTGCTGGTCAGCGTGGCCAGGAGCCGTGAGACCCCACTGTCCCCTGAGGGTGGGGTCCAGGGCACAGCAGTCACCTTTACGCCACCCACCTAGACAAGGAGACCCAAGTAACTCGAACGACTTTCCTGAGGCCAATGGGGCAAGGGCAGCCCAGGGGCTCTCTCCACGTGGGCTGTGCACCCCGAGTCCACGGGGAGGCAGGGCAGTGCAGGCTCCTACCCCACCCCCAGGCACCCCTCCTCCGAGCTCCACAGCCCCAATTGCTGCGGCTGCAGGGCCTCCGCCAGCGGACACCCACCGGCCCCTCTGGCCATCCGGCTGCTGCGAGCTCTGAGGCCGGGACCCTGCCTGCCTGGTTCCCACCTGAGCCTGGCTGGTCGCGGTCACCTTCCTGCCCAGAGCACTCTGGGGCCTCCCGAAAGACCCCCCGTGGCCCAAGGGCACCTTGCTCAGGCCTGGGTGCTGGGCTGTCTCCCGTGAGACGCCTGCACGACCACGGCAACCAGGTCTGCGTTTAGTGACTGCCTGCAGCGACCTTGTGCAACGACCTTGAGCAACGACCAGTCCCCACAGGAAGGCAGGTGCTGAGCACAGGGCTGGCACAGAGCAGGGGACCAGGCAGGAGACAGCTGCGGGGGGCGGGGACGGCGGGGGCGGGTCCAGCTCACCAGGGCCTGCATGTCGTACATGGTGCTCAGGTGGTCCCAGATGACCTTGGACGGCACCTGCCGACCGATGTTCTGGCTGAACTTGTCCCTGATGCAGATCATGTGGAAGTGCCGGTTCACACCTGTGCGAGAAGGGGGTCGGCGAGGGGGAGGCAGCGGGAGGGAGGGAGGGAGGGGCAGGGGTCACCGGGTGGGGGGAGCAGGATG